>JBBMOL010000760.1:0-74151 GCA_037954665.1 Laguncularia racemosa
ATTTAAAAAATTTATTTTAGAAAAGGAAATTTTTGGGGAAACATTTTTTGAATCAGAACTTGTTAAGCTTTAATTTTTATTGACTAATTTTCCCCTTTTATTCTCGTTCTTAATTTATAAATTTTTTTTTTAATAAATTTTTTAAATATTAATTTAATTGATAATTTTAATTTTATTTTTTAATTTTTTAAATTTTTAAAAATTAATTTTTTTATACCGAGAAGTTTTAAAAAAAATTGATAAATTATTTAAAACTTTTAAAACTTAAAATTTTATTATTAGGTTTTTTTGTTTTAAATTTAATTTAAAAGAATTAAAACATGTTTAAAATCAAATAATCAAATATTACTATTTAAAATTTAAAATTAACTGAATAGACTAATTTGGTTTACGATTTACCCCTTGCTATTTTTTTTAAAAATTTTAAAAGCAAAAACCCTTAAATTTTTCAAATTAAAAAATTAATGGTCAAAAATTCTTTTTAAATTTTTATTATTCTTAATTATAATTAAATTAAGTTTATCTTTAATTAGGATTGCCAAATTTAATTAAAGAATTTTTAAAAAAGAAATTTAAAATTCCATTTTAATTAAATTTAAATTATAATAAATTATTATAAAATTTTTGTCAATTGATTAATATTATTATTTAAAAAAATTTCCTTCAAAAAAAAAAATAATACCAAAAACAAATTTTTTTTTTTTACGATTATAAACAAATAATTTTTTCTTAAAGTTAACAAAGGATGGTAAAAAATATTTTTTATAAATAAAAAAAAATTAACTTTAGTAATAAATTTTAAAAAATTTTAATTTAAACATTTTTTTTCAAAAAAATAAAATTTTACCATTAATTGTTTTAATGCCAAAGATAATTTAAAAATTTTGCTAAACAAAAATTTTATTTTTCTTTTTAATAATAATGTATCGAGAAAGTAAAAGGGGTTACCTTTTTTCCCCCCACATATTTTTTAATTTAATATTAAAATTTTTTTTTTTACATAAATTAAAAAAAATTTTTTCAAACCTTTCTTATTTTTCCATTTTTTTCTTCCCAATTTCCCAATTTACAAATTTAAAAAATTCCAAATATAATTTTTTTTTCCTTAATAATAATAATAAAAAAAATATAATTATTTAAAAACAAATGTGGGGGGTCAAATCTTTTAAATTTAGGTAAAAACAAATTTTAAAAAAATGGAATAAATAAATAAAAACTTTAAAAGGGAATAAAAAATTATTAGAAAAAAAAAAAAATTTTAAAAAAAAAATTAAAATTCTAAAGGAAAATAGGTTGTTTTTTTGAATTTTTCTTACCCTTAAGAAATTTTTTGAAAATTTGCCCTGGATTAATTTGGGCCCTAATTTAATTTTGGGGGTTTGTAAAAATAAAAAAAAAAAAACTTTTAAAAATTTTTTCCCCCTTTTTCCCAAAAATAAAAAGGGAATGTTAAAATTTAAATGACTTTTTCGTTTTTTGTATGTGTTTTAAACTTTTAAAGGGGGTTTTTTATAATTAACTTAAAAAATTTTTAGTTTTTTTTTTAATTTATGTTTTAAATTTTATTTAAAAGAAATTTAAAAAGGGTTTAACGAATCTTAATAAAAAAATTTAAGTTTTTTATTAAAAAATCTGGCCTTATGAAAGTATTTTTAAAATTTTTTTTAGAAAAAATTTTTACCCAAAAAAGGTTTCTTTGCTATTTTTCTTTTTGAAGGAAGAGATTCCCTTATCGGGTTTTTTTTTAAATGCATGAAAAAAAAAAAAGTAAAAAAAAAAAAGGGAAAACATTGGGTTAAAAAAAAAAATTAGGAAAAGTACCAAATTAATATTAAACCCCCCCCCCAAAAAAGTACAAATCCTTTTAACGAATTAAGAAAACAAAATTCACCAAAAGCTAGTCTAAATTTTTAACTAAGTTTAGAACTTAGGGCACTATTAAAAAAAAATATCATAAATTTAATCTTAAAAGGGTAAATTTTTTAATTTGAAATTTTTTTATTTTTTCCCCAATCTGTTTCTTTAATGATTTTTTTGTCATTATTAATAATTTGGCTTTTTTTAATTTTTTAAATAAATTTTAAAAAAAAAAAAAAAAATTTTTTTAAAAAATTTTAAAAATTTTTTAAAATTTTTTTTTTAAATTTTTTTTAAAATTTTTAAAAAAAATTTTTTTTTAATTTTTTCCCCCCCTTTTTTTTTTTTTTTTAAAACCCAAAAAATTTTCCCAAAAAAGTTTAAAAAAAAATTTTTTAACCTTAAAAAAAAAAAAAAAATTTTTTTAAAAAAAAAAAAAAAAAAAAAAAAAAAGGGGGAAAAAAAAAAAAAAAAAAAAAAAAAAAAAAAAAAAAAAATTTTTAATAAAAAAATTTTTTAAAAAAAAAAACCCCCCAAAAAAAAAAAAAATTAAAAAAAAAAAAAAAAAAAAATTTTAAAAAAAAATTTAAAAAAATTTAAAAATTTAAAAAAAAATTTTTTTTTTAAAAAAGGGGAATTAACAAAAAAAAAAAAAATTTTTTTTTTTTCCGGGGGGGGGGGGGGGTTTTTTTTTGGGGGGGGGGGGGGGGGGAAAAAAATTTTTAAAAAATTTGGGGGGGGTTTTTTTTTGGGGGGGGGGGGGGGGGGAAAAAAAAAAAAAAAATTTAAAAAAAAAAAAAACCCCAACCCAAAAAAAAAAAATTTTTTAAAAAAAAAAAAAAAAAACCCCCCCCAAAATTTCCCCCCCCAAAAAAAAAAAAACCCCCCCCCCAAGGGGGGAAAAAAAAAAAAAAAAAAAAATTTTTTTAAAAAAAAAAACCCCCCTAAAAAAAAAAACCCCCCCCCCAAAAAATTATTTCCCCAAAATAAAAAAAAAAAACCCCCCAAAATTTTTTTTTATTTTTTTAAAAATTTAAAAAATTTTTTTTTTTTTTTTTTTTTTTTTTTGGGGAAAAAAAAAAAAAAAAAGGGGGGGGGGTTTTTTTTTTCCCTTTTTTTCCTTTTTTTTTTTTTTCCCATTTTATTATCTCCCTTTTTTAAATTAGTGACCAATTAATTTTCTTTAAAAGGGTTTGTTTATGGTGGGGTGATTATTGATTTCAAGGTCATAAGAAGTACTTGTTTTCCCTGAAATCTGCTTTCAAAAAATTCCCAAACACAGTTGTTATACTTATGACAATGTTTTTTTAGGTTTAAAAAAAATTGTTTTAGCAAATTTTTTTTTTTTTAAATATAAATTTTTTAGTATTTTTAATTTGGGAAAAAGTGATAAAAACTGAATCAATGCTGTTATTTTTTTCCTTCCCAAAATTACTTTGGGGGTTTCCCCAAAATCTAGTTTTTTTAACAAAAATTTTAAATTAAAAAAAAATAAATTTTTTAGTTCTAAAAAAAAAAGTTTTTAACATATGTTCTATTAAAAGTTAAAATTTAAGTTGAATTTTTTAAATCTAAAAAATTTTTCAATCCCTTAGAAAATTCAATTCCTTGCTAGATGCAAAGGGTTAATCAAACCCAAACACATCACTTAAAAAACCTGTAACAGGTAAAGAAATTTAGAAGGCTTTGAGTTCAATAGGACCTTAGAAATCCTTAGGAAAAAAATGGAGTTCATGCTTTCTTTTTTGAAAAAGTTGTAGATAGTGGGGGAAATTTGGGTGAAAGAAATTATTAAAAAGTGTTTTGAGGATGGAAAAATACCATGGCAACTTAACCAAACTCAACTAGTTCTAATTCCAAAGAATGGTGCAGTAGAAACTGTTAAACATAGTAGGCCAATAGGGCTTTATACTACAATCTATAAAATATTATAAAAAAATTTAGTCAATAGGTTGAGGTCTATATAGATCCAATCTTCTACTCAGGTCAAGCAGGTTTTATACCTAGAAGAAAGGCTTCTGATAACATTATTCTAATTAATGAAATATTGCATAGTTGTCAAAGGAAAAAACAACAAATTATAATGGATGTTAATTAAGTTAAGACTTAGAGAAAGCCTATGACACAATGGAATGGGATCATATTCACTAGACATTAGTTAGTTTAAACTTTTCACAAAAGTGGGTAAAACTAATTGAAAGTTGTTTAGACACAACTTCTATAGAATTACTTGTAAATGGTAACCCATCACCATCATTAAGCCTAGTTGAGGTCTATGACTACGATATCCATTATCCCCTTATTTATTCATCATTGGGTTAGAGATCTTGAGCAAGCTAATAAAAAAATGAAGTGGCAAAAGGAAATTGGGAGCCTTTTAAGGTAAGAGGAGGAGATTTTCATGTAGCACAAGTGATGTTTGCAAATGACATTGTATGGATGGTGAAAGGACATAAGGAGAATGCTAGAGTAATCAAAGCAGTACTTACTAACTTTTGAAGTAATAATCCAAAAAAATCATCTATATCTTCTCAAGAAATACCACTTAGGAGAAGAGAGAGGAAGTAGTTAGTATATTAAACTTTAAGAGTGTGGAATCTTTTGGAAAATACTTAGGGTATCCGCTAGATAAAGAAAGAAAAATCAAAATGGAGCAGTTGGGTTTTATTGTAGAGAAAGCATAGAAAAAATAGAGTGGATGGAAAGTAAGACAATTAATTATGGTGGGTAGCCTTATTCTTGCTAAATCATCCTTTGAAACCCTCTTAAATTATTTTATGCAAATAGAAAAGCTTCCAAAAAGTGTTGTATCAAAACTATAGCGGGTTAAGATAAATGTTTTGTGAAATGGTAAAAAAGAGCAAGTTAAACTACATTGGATAAATTGGAATAATATAACTCTATCAAAAGAAAGTGGAGGCTTAGGATTAGCAAAATTAGAATGGAAAAATAAAGCCTACGTGATTAGAAGAGGATGGGAACTAAAACACTGGAGAGTACTATGGACAGACTTGATAAAATAAAATACAAACATTTTTTGAAAAAATAATAGTATGAAAGTGCTTTCCAATGATTTAGCTTTCATGAAGTAAATCCATTCTAGTTTTGAATTTCAAATATAAATGGAAGTGTGTTGCTAGGAAATGGTTACCAAACAAGTTTTTAGTTTAACAAATAGGGTAATGGAAACATGATCAGGGAAATAATTCAAGGACCGATATCTGAGGAAGCTCTAACACTTTCTGTTAAAGACTATTAGATGTCAAAAATGAGATGGAATGAAGAAAAAAATCGGTTTCCCTATTTCTAAAATATTAGTATAGATATTAGGACTAATTTTTCTTTTTCCTTCCATGCAGATTAGAAGGTATTTAACGGAGGACTACATATACAACCTTCATTGAAAGAGATTTACAATGGTTTAGTAAAATCATCATCAAATCATCGTGATATGACATGGGACTAGAATTGGAGAAGAGTTCTTCCACTAAAAATTAAACTGCTATTGTAGCGAATACAGCATAATGGTCTCCTTACTACAATAGAAATGAGACATATAAGGATAAGAATAGATGCCCTATGTCCCCATTTTAGTAATAGAGATGAAAACCTATGGCATGTCTTTTGGACATGTAATCAAGTGTAGAAAATAATTCAGATTTGGAAAACGATCTCAAAAAAGGACAGTCGTGTCCAAAATGATTTCAACCAATGGATAAAATGGAATTGTGCCATTAAAGAGAAAGATTGTATGTTACTTTATCTTCTAAGTCAATTTATATTTTCTTTTGCATTATGGAAGATTTTGGCATGCTAGAAACATGGCCATTTTTAACCCAAATAACAACTTAAATATAAATCTTGTCCAAATTACATAGGTTGCACATGAACATTAAGCAATATATTAAGAGACCAAAAAAGCACTCTCTTTTTTTTTTTTTCAACTAGTAGAGTAAATTTAGTATGAGAAGTACTACAGCATAGATGGGTTAAGCTTAATGTTGATGGATTTGTGATCCATCACTCAAAAGCTGCTACAATTGGAGGGGTGATTAGAGATCAATATGGGACATGGATTTTTAGCTTCTCAAAGAAAATTGGACAAGTTGATATCTTAGTAGCTGGTGAATACGCTACTATATATAATTAGGATTAACAAAATTTTTTATAAATGTAGATAATCAAGCCGCTGTACATATTCTATCAAATCAAAATCGTAATTATTAGCTTAAGCATCATAATATCTTATCAACATGTAGGGCAAAATTATCTCCCCTCTAAGAGAAGAGAATTGAAGTGATCCTTTGAGAGGTTAATGGAATAGTGAACTGGATTGCAGGGGAAATATAGACAAAGGAACAAGAAGAACAGTTTTTTTATAAGCCTCTAGCAGGTCTTAGCCAAATTTTGTTTAAGGAATCCTTAGGTGTTGGCTTATACAAAGATTATAGATGTGTTGTTGGTCATTGTTCTAATATGGATATTGATGCATGCATTAATGTAAATATATGATGTATGGACTCTTATTTTCTGCAACATATTTTTCTTATTGAAAAAATATATATTTGTAAGTATTTTTTAAGAATACATAAATTTTCACTTTCCAATTGTTATTCTCCAATCAACATCTTCACTATAATTATAAATCAAAATACATAAGATACAGAAAGATAATTTTTTAAATGGCACTATATATATTTATAATATAACTCATATGCTAGCCCATATAATATATGGATATAGATTTTGTTTAGGGCATGATAGTTACATAACCTAAACATTTTTTATTCTCTTTATGGAGGAAATAAAATAAATTATTTATAAAAAAGGTAACAACTATTTTTAATAAGTATGGAGTAAAAAAGTTATTATAAATAAAAGTTTATTGTTCAATTTATAATTAAATAAGATAATAAAATATGTTTTTGAAATAATTATTTTATTTTCTCTCAATTTAATCGGGCGGTCCGATATCGTATGACCCACGTGACTCGATGGAAGCTCCCTTTATCTTCAGTCTAGTTTCAATGACCTTAGTTAGCCATTTCCTTACTGAATCCACTGCTCATGTTTTGTCTTAATTGGTCGGCCCAAATCATAACTCACCATCACTTCTATTTTCAATTGCCAAATTGCCAAGGTGAGTATAGTGAGGAGAGAAGACTCTGCTAATGAACCCAAGCTGGAAACTTTTCCTATTACATGAGCCTTTTCCAATGTCCCACTTTGTTGATGCCCACTTTTTAATTCCCATTTTGGATCAATGAGAGAGACTTGGATATAAGCCTCACTTCAATTCAAATTTCATTCCTCAGCTAGAATAAATATATCTAATATGAAAATTGATGGTCGGTTTTCACTTTTGTTTATGGGTTGGCATAATTCATGGGTTTATCTGTAAAATGCTACTTTAAATATAAATTCCGCTAAATTGTGTCTTTTTTGCGTATAAGACAAAAAAAAATTACCACCAATATCATTTAAAGCTAGATGAAAAATGCATCCCTTGTTATAAATTTTAGAGAGATTTTTCACATTTGTATTCATCTTAGAACACAATTTAGAGTTTTAGGTAGAATTAAGGCAATCTAAGTGGTGGAGAAAGTCCAGTTTATTGATCAGATGGCACTTGTGGAAGCATTATCAAGATTTTTTATCATGACTAAGTTTTCTCCCTTACCTTAATTCTCTGTTCTTAATAGCTTTATAGATTGTTTTAGATCATGATTTTAATAGTATGATGATTTAAACATTATTATAGGATGTAGATTGTTAATTTATGATTTTTTTTATGTTATGTTTTGATAATTTGTGAAATTTAATTTTTTTTATAATCACGATGCATGGTTATTATTCATCCAATGATAATTTTGCGAATTAAAACTATTTGAAACTTGATAGAGAATCTAGAGTTTGCTTGATATGAGAGTCATTCTTGTTAATTAAGATTCTCAAGACTCAAGAGAAGAGAATCCTAATGAACATGGTTAAAATCAAAATAATTAATCATAACATATATTACCGTATCTTAAATTATCTAAATTAATATAGTCAGTAGCTACTATAGTTGCACGATTTAGTCCACTTGCTAGTTTTAAAATTGTTATGAAAAGCAAGCAAACATTAATATCCTCAATTTCAACTTAAGGACAGCTTAATTGGCTCACTAAGATATTTCTTTTAAATTTTTATTATTTTTTCTCAATTTTAGAGGTAAAATGTTAATAATGGTGAAGTATGCTCATCTTGGGGAATTAAGGGACTTAAGTCCAAATTTATAAAGTAAAGAGAGGCAAGATGTAAGTGCACAAGATGGTTAATAAGTGCCATTTAGCATTAAGATTTATAAATAAGTAATTATCTATAAGATGATTTTCATAGTCCAACATCTAGCATGTTCATATTGAATTTAATTTTAATTTTGTAATTAGTTTTCCTTCTGAAAAGAAAAAAAAAATTGAATAGCCCAAAAACATATATTTTTTAGTTTTGACTAGCATTCATATTGCGTGTAGCTAATACATGTCTTTTTCCTTAATTAGCTTAACAAGAGAATGGTGCTAAGATATATTATCTATTAGTGATTAAAATAGAAAATTTTAATTTAGATAATCAAATAATTATAAATTAATCTTCCAAATCAATTTTTTTTTTTAGTAAAAAATTAAATCTCCACCATTAAATTGTTTCTAAATGGCCAAATGACTACTTATTCAAATAATTATCTGCTCAACAAACACACTTCATTTTGTTCAATTTGAATAATCACCTAGCTATCGGAGTCAAAGTAAACCATTTCGAGTTCCTCTCAGTTATCTCCCCACATATTGTTTAAGTTGAATACGTATTGTAGTTGCCCTTTATCAATACATAAAATGGTTAAAAAAAACGAAATAAAATTTGCAAACACTTTTCTATATTTACATCATTTATATTTAGCTTTCTTATACTTACAATTAAGCGTTTAACCTTATAAACTTTTAAAAATAGTACTTTTATATTATATTTACTATTTTACTCTTAAACATAAAATAATAATAAAGTTACTAAAATACTTTTCATTATTTTTAAAGAACAAAATTGTACGTAAGAGGTCAAAAAGCATCTTTTTGAAATTTAAGGGTTTAAAAACTCAATTTAAAAAAATATGGATTAAATGTATATAGAAACAACATATATAAAAGGGTATATATATGCAATTTTAGAAAAAAAAAAAACTTATAATATCAGAGATAGATGATGAAATTGACATATGGCCAGAATATAGGACTGAAAATAATTCTTCCGAATGTTACTATCCGTGTAAGAATTTTATGAAAGCGTTGCTCCGAGAGTACTTCAATTGTGAGGCCGTAATTTAATTTCGTAGAGGGTTAAAGTAGGAGAATTAAAAAAAGAAAAAAAATCTTATTTAATATTCTAAACCCATTACAATTACCTTAAAACATAGACAATGTTAATGTGATAATCAGTAAATGCCACTTTTTACGTTTCTTTTGTATGTGCTTTTAGCTTTTAAGATTGGGCATTTATATATATCTAATCTTATACACAACCATTTTGTCATCGATTTTTTTTTCTTAATTTTAGTGTTTTTTAAATTATTCCATCTAATAGTAAAATAATAAAAAAGGTTTAAAAATATATATATCTTAAAGATTTAGAAGTTTAAGTATTTAATTATAAAAATAAAATTCAGAAAGTCCTATATGTAAGATATTTTATTAAATATTTATTCATAACGCGAGAGATTTTTTTATCCATAAAAACGGTTTCTTCATATTTTGAAAGTGACTTATTTTGAAGAGAAGATTTGCCCTTATCCGGGTGTTTGGTTGCTGACTGGATTGTAGGCAGATGAAGCCCAATACAAAGTCAAACGTAAACTCCACATATACGAGGGAAAACTAGTAGGGTTTGGAAAATATACAAATTAGGGCAAAACTACGGCACCAATTCCCAATAAGATTCATCCCCCCCACCCCACAAGCTACAAATCGTTTGATTACGAATAAGAGAAGACATTTATGTTCTTCACTCCAATTTGAAAGCTAGATTCCAACAATGTGATTTCACCTAAGTCATACGGCAATGCTTAATCTTTGAGAAACTGACTTAATAATAGAAAAAGAAAATCACATGCTTATTGAGCATGACGGTAACAATCTTAATTATTGTTACTCCTGCATGTATATTTTTAACGTTACTGAGTGGTTTTACTTCTATTTCGGCCGGACAATGCTACTGTGGCATTGCGTCTAATGATTTTTCCTTGTCATTATGCTACAGTCAAAGTTAGGTGGCTTTATGTTATTGCTGATTTCATGTTCATAATTCCATGAATATAAAGGTAGATCAAAATGTCTTTACGGCAAACTAACTTAGTCAGACAGTAGTTTTCATTTATCTACTCATTCTTGCTATCCAGTTTCTCAAATTGCAGACACATCATCCTAATACTAGAGACCAGCATTTAGAATAGAGTTGGGATGGGGGTGGCGGTTGCAGGAGGTGGGTGGTTGGTGGGGTTGCGGCGGTTGTGGTGGTCGAACCGAGGAATGGTGGAATTTTTTATGAATGCAACTCATGCTCCAACCCAATTCCCCGTTCATACTCTCACACACAAATGTGCATGGAATTATTGTTGAAAATGCAACAATTCAGCATTGCAAATAAACACCTATAAAGCATGTAAAAATAAAATATTATCTACAATTTATGAAGAAGGGTCTTCTTTCTTTTATAATATCGTTTCACAAAATAAAATAATATACTCTTAATTAGTAGGTTTTTTTTTTTGGATTTTTTAAATTATATTTTAGATATCTTTCTTTTTGACCTACTATTGTGCATATCACAACTATTAAGGACTGATTCAAATTGATCATCTTGTTGAAATATTAGTATTGATGTTTACTCTTATCTGTACTTTCATTAGTCAGAAAGAAATCCCGAATTAGAAAGTCAAACTACTATATTGTTCTTATCATATTATGCACAAAGCAATATGAAAAGAGCATGGAAGATTAAACAAACCATCCGATGCGAAGTGTCACAATTGGATTAACTCAACTTGCTTACTAGAATCGGCCGTATTAAATGGTTCAAACAAAAAATCCTATTATAATGTTATTATAACACCATTAATTAAGTTGACGTGGCATGTTTATAAGATAATAACAGGATCCTCTTCTTAAACCAAATCGAATAATATTAATAATCATTTTAATTATTTAAAAATTTAATTATTTATTTTTAACTATATAGCATAATATTAATATTCTATTTTAATTATTTAAAAACTTGATCTTTTATTTAAATTTAATTTTACCATTAAACTTTTCACCTATAATTTTCACAATTTATCTATTACTCCTAAATATATTATCCTATGTCCTTGTCGATAAAAAATCCCAAGTTGCGTAAATTCCGAAAGGCGTGGAAAAAGGATGAAACAATTACCTTGTAATTGCATAGTCAGCCACCAGAGCATACAAATTATTTCTTGTATAGATTTTTTTTATTATTATTGATTACACTTATATATATATATATAATATTACTCAGATATTTACATGTTAAATGTCTTTCTTATCCATATGCCTATGTTGTACTATTTCGGAGGATAAGAGGGCAGGGACCAATTCCTATCATATAGATTACAGTCATTGTGCTATGGAACTTCAAGTGATTTTATCAAATTACGTATAATTACGTATACAACCCTGTTCACTTAGCATATACATGAAAGTATATAATTTTGAATGTCACACTCTAATAAATTGTATGTGCTATGAAGAAAGTAGGAGATGTATACACGCAACGTGTATAAGCAAATTAATTAATTATTATTTTTAAAAGTAAACCTCGTATATAATACTAGAGACCAGCATTTAGAATAGAGTTGGGATGGGGGTGGCGGTTGCAGGAGGTGGGTGGTTTGGTGGGGTTGCGGCGGTTGTGGTGGTCGAACCTGAGGAATGGTGGAACTTTTTATGAATGCAACTCATGCTCCAACCCAATTCCCAGTTCATGCTCTCACATACAAATGTGCATGGAATTATTGTTGAAAATGCAACAATTCATCATTGCAAATAAACACCTATAAAGCATGTAAAAATAAATTATTATGTACAAGATATAAACAAGGGTCTTCTTTTCTTTATAATATTGTTTCACAAAATAAAATAATATACTCTTAACTAGTAGGTTTTTTTTTTAGATTTTTTAAATTATATTTTGGATATCTTTCTTTTTGACCTACTATTATTCATATCACAACTATTAAGGACTAATTCAAATTGATGATCTCACCGAAATATCAGTATTGATGTTTACTGTTATCTGTACTTTCATTGGTCCGAAAGAAACCTTGAATCACAAAGTCAATATATTATTATTCTTATATATTCCCCGTATTACGCACGAAATAATATGAAAGAGCGTGGAAAATTAAACAAACCATCCTATGTGAAGTGTCATGATTGGACCAACTCAACTTGCTTAGTGAAATTGATTGTACTAAATGGTTTAAACAAAAAATCCTATTACAAATTATTGTAACACCATTAAATAAGTTGGCATAGCACGTTCATAAGATAATGATGAGATCCTCTTCTTAAACCAAATCGAATATTGTTAATAATCTATTTTAATTATTTAAAAAATTTAATAATCTATTTTTAACAATATAACATTATATTGATATTCTATTTTAATTATTTGAAAACTCGATCTTTTATTTAAATTTGATTTACACATTAATCTCTTCACCTATAATTTTCACAATTTATCTATTACTCCTAAATATATTATCCTATGTCCCTGTCGATAAAAAATCCCAAGTTGGGTAAATTCCGAAAGGCGTGGAAAAAGGATGAAACAATTACCTTGTACTTGCATAGTCAGCCACCAGAGCACAAAGATTATTTCCGTATTCCTTGATAGTTTTTTTTATTATTATTATTAATTATATTTTTATATATATATAAAATATTATATGGATATTTACAGGTTAAATCGTCTTTCTTTTATATAATAATTTTAACTTTTAAACGGTCCTATTTAGGTATGTAAATGTATATATATATATATGTTAATTACTAATCCTAAGTTAAGATTTATATGCGTCCATATGCCTATGTTGTAATATTTCGGAGGAAAAGCGGGCAGGGACCAATTCCGATCATATAGATTATAGTCATTGTGCTATGGAACTTCAAGTGATTTTATCAAATTTCGTATAATTACGTATACAACCCCGTTCACTTAGCATATACATGAAAGTATATAATTTTGAATGTCACACTCTAATAAATTATATGTGCTATGAAGAAAGTTGGAGATGTATATATGCAACGTGTATAAGCAATTTAATTAATTATTATTTTTAAAAGTAAACCTCGTATATAAACTATATCAATAAATCACTTACATAATTAAAATTAAAATTATGATATCTTTAACTAAAAGAATTAATTAAAAAATTCCAAAATTTTCAAGGAAAATTGGAAAATTTAGAAAAATGATGAAATTAACATAAAAAATATATTTTAAAATTTTAAAATTATATTATTTTCAAATATTTTAAGCATATGTTCTTGATTTTCCATTATTTTACACAATATATGAAAATATTTAAAATTGCACTATTTAAATAAAGTATTACAGAAAATGCCGAAAATATAGCACTAATAGAAAAAAAAAAAAATCTTTCACAGGAAGAAAAAGAAACAAGCCAAAAAAAAAACCTTTACTAATAGGAGAAATATACTCTCACATGTTTTTTAAATTATTATTATTATTATTACACAAATAAAAAACAAGTTGATAATTACCATTATTTTCTTTTTGGGCACAAATAAAGGAATAACAATAAGGGGAAAGAGGCTTAGAGTTGGTGGGCGGGCAATAGTGGAGAGAGGGGGGTGATGGAAAATTTTATCCAGCACATTTTTTTTATGTAGGAAAGTGTATTTACAATAATAGGAATAAAAAATTTTGAAATACCTCTTCCAGCGACTATATTTCGCCACATTAAATAAACATTTAGCCACCAAAACTAGTTCCTTTCATTTCTTTGTAGTGAGTATATATTAATTAATCAGATGCTTTCAAGTTTCTTTTAGTTTTTATACCTGAATGCAAATGCCACTGTTAGGAGGGAACAAAAAAAAAAAAAAAAATGATTTTGATGATTCATTTCCCTTTAGCCATTGTCTCTAATAATTTATTTGCTGTGCTCATTTTATTATCTCCTTTTGACTTAGTGACCATGAGATTTTTCTTTAAGGCTTTGTTGATGGTGGGATGATTATTGATTTCAAGGTCATAAGATGTACTTGTTTCATGAAATCTGCTTTCTAAAATTCTAGCACAGTTGTTATACTTATAGACAAAGTTTATAGGTGTTAAATATTGTTATAGCAATTTTTTTTTTTTTATTATATATATATATATTAGTAGTTTTTAATGGTAAATAGTGATAAAAACTGATATCAATGCTGTTATTTTTTACCTTCAACAATTACTTAGGGTATCCCAATATCTAGTTTTTTATACTAAATTTAAGATTAAAAAACTACTTTTTGAGTTCTAAAAAATAAAAGTTATTATAATATGTTCTATTAAAAGTTAAAATTTAAGTTGAATTATTTAAAATAATTAATACAAAATACATAAAAAATTTTAAAAAAAAAAAGTCACAATTAATAGTTAGAGGTGTAGAGGGTAGGTCTAGCCATCCAAGGATGGGGACAACCTTATCTCATTAGACTAGATACAACACAGTTATCTTAGCACAACTTTTAAAGCCACAAGCACTCTTCTTCGGTTTCTTTACCTTTGGGACAGGTCCTTCAAGTTTTAAGGGTTCTTTGAGAAGGATTTTTCCTTTCATAAAATATTATAATATATTTAAAAAATTTTATCGCCCTTTTTTTTTTGAAAGCAGATTAAACAAAAAAAATTTAAAGGGGAGTTGAATGGGAAGAAATTAAATGCAAGGGAAACAAAAAATTTAAAAATAAATTTGTTTTCTATAAAAATTTCGTTTACTTATTATTTATTTTAAATTTAGTTTGAAGAATATTAAGACTTGGTTTAAAAAAAAAACAAAGTCTTTAAAAAAATTAAAACAAGGACATAGAAATAAATTTAAAAAGGTCATTAATAAAAAAGTTTTTAAAATACTATGTACACTTAAAATCTTGCAAAGTTTTACGGAAGAGATGGTCTTAGCCTTAAAGAAAAATTGTAAACCCTTTTAAAAAATGTTAGGGCCCAGATTTTTATGGTAGATTTTTTAAAAGGAACAAAAAAACTAGGATGTGGTAAAATTTGGGATTTATGAATAAAATGGTTTTTGTTCCATTTTTTTATTTTGAAAAAAATTTCCCCATTTTTTAAAGTTTTATATTTGGTTTGCTAAATAAATTTTATGATTATAATTTTTTTTTATTGAGAATATTTTTAAATTAATTGAATAAACTCCAAATAGGAATTTGGAAAAAGGGGAGATATGTGCCCTTAAAATTGGAGTGCGAACAATGAGTGGATAAAAAGTATTTTGGGGGAAAAAAGGTTCAAAGTGTCTCTATTTTTTTGTTTAAAGAAATTTAAATAAATTTTTTTTAGAAATTTAGAAATTTTTTTTTTGAAAAAATGTTTTGCAAAAGCAAAATCAGGGGCAGACGGGTTGATAACGGTCATGTATCATGTCGGGGAAACCCTTCCAGAAAGCACACGGCTACTACACGGCCCGGGGGCACGGCCGTGTGGAAACCTGGTTTTATTCCCCAAAACCACGACCCTACACGGTTGGGGGGTTTTGGGGGGTGTTATGAAAAATCCTTTCAGAAGTAGGCCGGCTGCAGGGTTGGATAAAAAAATTTGGGGAAAGGGATTTACGGGGGTGGATTCGAAAAACCCCAGGGGGGATCGATCTTCCCGGGGGGGCCCCGGTGACTTCCGTCTCGGGTTTTAGATATTCCATCCTTCAATGGAAAATTCAATATAGAAGATTTTTGGCTTTTTTGTGGAAGTCGATTTTTTCTTCAACTTTATGGGGGTGCCGGGGTTTTTAAAAGGGTAAGATTGGTTGTTTGGGGGGGGAAAAGGGGGAGGGGCGTCTGCAGGGGGGGGTTTCATTTTTAAAAATAGTAAAAAAAAGGGGAGGGGAAGAAAACCAAAAAAAAAAGGGGTACGCATAAAAAATTTGTTGTAGGGGTTTTTTTCCTTACCCCCAAAATATGAGTAAATTTTTTTTAGTTTTTCCAACGTTCCCGTAAAGGGCAGAAGCGGTGCATGGGTTTTACCCCCCCCCTTTCATGAGGTGGCGAAAGGTTGGGGATCGGGGGAAAAAAAGGGGAAAAAATAGGTGGCAGGGTTTTTTGATGGTTTAAAGCCCCAAAGGGGGGTTAAGGGGGGGGTGAGGGGTGTTAAAAAACCCCCCCAAATAAAAAAAAAAGGGGAAATTTGGGGGCCTTTTCGAGAAAAAATGATGATCCAAGAATAGAGTGCAAGGTTAGGTGGAGGAAAAAAAAACTATGTTTATGATAATGGGGGCCCCGTAGCAGCAGGGTGATTGGCAAAAGGGCCCCTTGAGGAGTTTGGGGAAAAAAACCCAGCGGGAAGCATGGGGGAGAAAAGAAGACAAAGCTGGGGGGAAAAAAAACCTTTTTGGAGAGAAAAAAAAACCCCTTGAGGAAAAATTAAACCCAGGGGGCCAAACCAATTTTGGGAAAATGCTAAGATGTAACCCCCCCTGGGCCCCAAAACCAAAAAAACCCCCCAAAATTTTGGAAAAAGCAAAAAAACATTGAAAAAAGGGGAAGAAGAGGAGGAAGTTTTTTTTGTGACCCGGGGGGGGGTGCGATGGTTACTATGATGGGATGATGATGGGGGGGAAAACCAAAAAACTATGTTTTTAGGAGGATGATTTTCCCCCCCGAAAAAAGGGGGGGTTTATTTCCCCCAACGACACCAGTTTTTCGACTAGGTGCTTGTCGGTGGGGAGTGTTTTTTTTTAAAATTGTTGCAGTGGGAGCTACGAGAACTTTTCGGGGGGAAAGGGGGTTTTTTGAAAGGCCTCAAAATACTTTTTAGAGAATTTTTCCGAATCCTTACGCCAAAGGAAAATTTTTTAAAAAGGGGCGGCGGGAAGAATCGAGGTAAAGGGGGGGGTTTGTCGGGTTCCCCAAATTTTCGTTTAAAAAGTATCGGGAGGGAAAGTTTACGGGGGGAAACATTGTCGATATGGATGTTTGTAATTTTTTGTTCGGAGGGTTTTTGCATTTTGACGTACCCCCCCCAAAAATTTTTTGGGGAAAAAAAAACCCCAAAGTATAGTTTGGGGGGAAAGGGGGGGCGTGAAGTAAACGTTGCGCCAAAAAAGGAAAATAAGCGACCAAAAGACCCAAAAACGGAAGGAAAATTTTTCTGCGTTTCACCCCCCCCCAAAAAAAGGGAAAAAAAAACCAAAGGGGGGGGGGCCCCCTTTTTTTAAAAAAAAGAGTCCCTTTTAATGATGCTCTTGGGGTGAAGAATGGGGGGAAGAGAAGGGGGGATAGTTTAGAACCCTTTTGGGGGGGAAAAAAAAGGGGGATTTTAAAAAGATTTTAAAAGGGGGTTTTAACCCCCGGGAAAAAGACCCCCCAAAAAGGGGGTTGCCTCCGGGGTGGCTCCACCCCCACATCGATTTTTTTCCGGGGGGCTAGCCTTCCTAACCCCCCTCACTATCGGATGACCCCAAAAAGGAAATGGGGGCCCCCTTTCGGAGTTTTTCCAAAAAGGGACTTGGGGGGAAAAAAGGGGGGATTCATCAAGGATAGCATGATTTCCCTGCGCCCCCGCACTATTGACGCCAAGGGGGGAAATGGGAGTTGGGGGAAAAAGTTGGATAGCCATGTGATAAAAAAGATCCGATTGGGAAATTAAATTTTTCCAAATTTCCCAAAAACATTGAAGTTTTGGGGTTGGGGCCGGCTGAGTAAAAGGGGGAAATTTTTTTTCAAAAGTGGTTTTTCAAAAATGGGTACATAGATTCGGGTCAGACTTGGGGATGAGTGGAAGCCCCCTTTCAAGAAAAAAGAAGGGTTGTTGTTGGGTTTGGGGTTTTGCCATTGGGGGCCCCAAAAAAAGCCCCGATTTTCCTTTTTATGCGGTGTTAAAATTTTGGGATTTTTAAACCCAAAATTAAATTGGGGGCAGTTCGTAGTTGTGTACTTTGATGATATCCTGATTTTTAAAAAAAAAAGACTAAGGATGAGCCCCCAAAAGATTTGAAGAGGTTTAACTGTGCTGAAAAAAAAATTTAAAATTTCGCTAATATCAAAAAGTGCATTTTTTTGTCCCCAAAAATTCCCCTTTTTTTAGGCTTTGTAGGGGGGTGGTGAGGGTTTCTTTTTTTGGGTGAGGATAAGGTGAGGGCCATTAGAGATTGGCCCCAATTTTCCAAAAACCCCTTATTGGGTTGAGAAGCTTTTGGGGGGTTTTTGGGGGATTCTTGGGCGTTTCATACGGCATTTTAGCGGTTGCTACACCATTGACGGGGTTTTCCTGAAAAAAGGGGGAATTTTTAAAATTTGGGGTGGGGAAGCAAAAATTTGGGGTTTTTCGGTGCTCAAAAAAAAATTTTTTGGGAGTGCGGGTGTTGGGCCTTACCAGACTTGGGGCCCAAAATATTCGAGGTCGATTGTAATGCCAGTGGGTAGGGGGGTTTGGGGCTGTGCATCTAGGGAAGAGGCATGTGGCCTTCCCCCTGAGAAGCTCGGTTTTTGCCAGGGGGGGGAAAAATTGGGGTTTTTTTTAAAAAAAAAGAATTCTATTTTGGGGGGTTTTGAATTTGAGGATGTGAGGGGGACTACTTGGTTGGCAAAAAGTTTTTCCTATACTCTATTGTGTCGCCTTGAAAAAACCCGGGGTTTAAAAAAAACCCGCATCGCAAAGATAGGGATGCCAGATGGATTCAGTTTCTGGGGGAAAAAATTTCCCTTTCGCCTGAGCATAAAAATTTTGGGGGCCCCCTAAGGTGGCAGACCCCCTTAAGCGAAGGGCGGATTTATTGGTTACCCTGAGGGGGCCCCCAAAAAAGGGAGGATTTTAGCGTAAGGAATTGTATAAAAAAGATGAGGATTTGGAGCTACCTGGGGAAAATGACCCAAAGAGGAAAAACCCAAAAACAGTTTTTTTTTATCCGGGGGGGTTTCTTAATGAGGGGTAACCAAAAATTTTTTTTCCCGAGTTTTCCCCCCTTTAGGGAGAAATTGATTAGAGACTTACATGGAGGGGGTTTTTTTTGGGCATTTGGGGGCCCCCACAAGGGCACTAGAAAAAAATGGGGGGGCCCAAAATACCATTTTTCCCTTTGTTATGAAGGGATGTGGGGGCTCGGCAACGGTGTTACATATGTCAAAATCCAAAAAGGGGGTTCTTTAAAAAATTTTTTGGGATAAACACTCCGCTACCGTACCTGAGAATTTTAGAAGATCTATCCTTTTGGGCTTCGTGTTAAGTTTCCCTTTTGTAACCCCCGAGGGGGTGACATGTTTTTGTCGTTGTAGCAGGTTCCCCAAAAGAGGCTCACTTCATTCTTTGCAGGAAAACATTTTATGAAAAAGGGGGTTAAAAACTATTCTTTAAGAAGGTGGTCAGGTTGCAGGGGGTTTCCCCAAATCAAACTTTGATAGAGTTTTCCCCGGGTTTCCCTTTGCCATTTTAAGGGGGGCGCAGGGTTTTTGTTTTTTTTTTCCCCCCAAAAATTTAGCAGCACAACCCACTCTAAAAACCCCTTTGGGGAGACGAGGTGACGAACATGACCTTTGGGAAAAAAAAGATACGAAAAATCTGTGGAGAAAAAAGGGCCCAAAAAAAAGGGACTTGGCACTCTCTCAACCCCAGTTCGTTAAAACCCCAAATTTAAACCAAGAACTTTTGGGGAAAAACACCATTTTCAGTGGGTTTTATACCAAGGCGCCTTCTACCCCCTTGATTTGGGGTTCTTTACCCCCGGGTTTTTGGGGAAAAACCCAAAGTTGCTGCTAAACATCTAGGGGAAAAAAAAAACCCATGGTGGCATCTGACGTAAAAAAAACGAAGGGGGAAAAGGGGTTTAAAGATCAGTAAAAAGAAAGTCGCGACAAATCCCAGGGGGAAAAAAAAATTTTTTCGAGGGGGAGTAAAAATTTTTGGGTTTCTAAGGGAAAGGGAAAAAGTTTTCCCCGGGGGGACGTTTAGTAAGTGGAAAACCCCAAAAAAATAGGGGCCCCTTTTAAAAAATTGTCGCCAAAATCAATAAAAAAACCCCCTTCCGTGGTTGGGCCCCCCGGAAAAAAATAAAAATTTCCCCGCCTTTTTGTAAAATGACTTGTCCCCATTCTACGCGGTTTTTTTAAACCCCCCTTTTTCCAGAAGAGAATCGGGGTCGAGTTCTTCATTGGGGGAGAAAATTTTTGCGAACATCATGGCGGCCCCGAGTTGAATACAATCGTGTATCATTTTTAGGGAAATTTAGAAAGGGGACACGTGCATACAGGGCCCCGGGGGGGCCCCAGGCCGTGGGGGGAAACCTGGAGGGGTTCCCCCAAAAAATTTTCCCCGGCCCCTTTTCAGGGCCCCGGAGGCACGGCCTGGGTTCTATCCCCCCGGTCTCCCCAAAAAACGGAGGGGCCCGGGGGGACGGCAGGAGCAGGGCCCGTGTTTTTTGCCAGCTTTTCCTAGACCCCTACACGGCTTTGAGGTAGGGGGCCCTGTGTACGAAGGGGAGGACGGGGTTTCTTTTTTTAAATTTTTCCCCGTGTACTCTATATTTCCTTTTTTTTCGTATTTTCCATAGGGGGGATATATATTGGGGTTTTTTTGGGCATTTTTGGGTTTTTGGGGGTTTTTCAAAAATTTTTAAAAAAAAATTTTTAGTGACGGGTTTTTCCCCCCCGTGTTTTCGATTGTGCGCAATCAAAATTTTTGAAGAATAAAAAATTTTATTCTCTTTTTTTTTTCTTTTTAGTTCCCTTTTTCCCCCAAATTTGGGCTTGGGGTTTTTTCTTTCCTCGCTGCGTCAATTGCATAATACCAAAATTTTTTAAAAAAATTTTTTTTTAAAAAAAAATTTAAAAATTTTAAAATTTTTTTTTAAAATTTTTAAAATTTTAAAAATTTTTTTTATACCTTTTTGCTGAATTTTTTTGCATAAAAAAAAAAAAAAATTAAAATTTGTGTTGGATAGGAATTCAAAAAAAAATAAAACCCCCTTTGCATCCCCCGTTTTTAAATTTTACCAACTCAACGGTTTTTAGTTGATCACCCGGGGGAAAAAATTAGTGGCTTAAATAATAAATACCCGTGTTTATTATTTTTAAAATTTTTTAAGTGTTAAATTAAATTTTTTTTAGTAATACCAAAAATTTTAAAAACCCCAAAAATTTTAGATTCAAATTTTTTCCCCCTTTTATTTATTCTATTTTTTTTTTTAAAAATTTAAAAATGAATTCTCTTAAAATTTTTTGGTTTTTTAAAAAATTTTTTCATGTGACTTTTTTTTTTTTTAAAAAATTTTTTCTATTTTTTTTATAGTTTTTGGGGAAAAAAAAGGGGGATTAGACAAAAAAATTTTTTTCCCCCTTATCCTATAAAAAACTAATTGTTGTTACTTGTTTGTATTTTCTCAGCCCCCACTCACTATCAGTTAAAAAAATAAGCCCCATTTAAAAAAAAAAAAACTCAAAATTATCTCGGGGAAAAAAGGGGTTTTTCCCTTTGAGGATATTTTAAGTCTAAAGCTCTATATTTTAATAAAAAAAAACGACAAATACAAAGTGGGGGGGAAAATTTTTTAAAAAGGGGGGTAGGGGGTTTGTTTAACCCCCCAAACAGGGGGTTTGTGTGGCCCCCTTTAAACATCCCATCAACCCCCATGGGGTTTTGGGCAAAGGGATACTTCCAAAGAAAAGTGGAAAATCAAAAAGTACAAATTTTGACCAAAAAGATTGGTTTTTTTGGGAAAATTAAAAAAATTTAAAAAAAAAAAGTTTTACATTAATATCCCAAAATTTTTAACCCCAAAAGGGGGAAATTTTTTAAAAAAAAAAAAATATTTTTTTTTCACCAAAAAATTACAAAGTTCAAGAAATCAAATTTTTATTCATTAAATTTTAAAAATTTTACAAAAATTTTCAAGTTGGCATTTTTACATTGTACAAACAAAAGCTACAAATAAAAAAAAAAATACGGGAAATTTTTTGGTTTTGGTTTCCCCTTCTTTTGGGGCCCCCAAGGGGTTGGGGTTTTTAGACTTCTTTCCCCAAAAAAAAAGCTGGAAGTTTTTTGGGGGAAATTTTTTTTCTTTTCTCAAAAAAAAGGGAGAAGGTTTTCTTTTTGGGGGCCCCAGTGGGGGGGGGGGCCCCCCCCCTTCCCCCTTTAGCGGAGGAAGAAAAAAAAGGGGGTTTTTTTTTCAACAAGTTGAGGAGAGATTGGAAGGTTTTTTTCCAAATTTTCACCTTGGGTGAAGGGAAAAGGGGGGCCCCCCTTTTTTGACCTCTTTTTCTTTTGCCTTTATTTCGCCCTCACTCCCCACATCTCTTCCCGCTCCTTTAGGTGGTGTTTAGTTTACAAAATTTTTTTCCCCAAAAACCCAAGAATTTTATGTAAATTTTTTTCCCCTTTCCCCCATAATTTTTTAATTTGTTCCCCCCGGAATACTCATTAGGGAGTTAAAATTCCCCCCATATTTTTAAAATCTTTGGTTCCCTTTTCCTTTCCCCCGCACTTGTTTGCATGCGTCTTTTTCAATATTTGCTTTTAAGTATTGCAATTAAATCCTTCTTTCCCACCTTCTCCTTGTTGGACTTGTCAATGCATTATTATGTAAGATTAAAAACCCTCTTGTAGTTCAATCCCCAAAAGTTTTTTTCCCCCGAAGTCTTTTGGGTGGGAAAATTCCCCCCCATGAGAATAAACCCAAAATTTGGGAATTTTTCATTAATAAAAACCCCATAGCTTTTTTAAAACTTTTAAATCGCATTTTTGCTCAAAAGCATTTTTCAAAAACCTTTTTACTGGGTTTTTAAACCCCCGCTTCTACGCAGTATTTCCTAAAATATTGAGTCCACTTAACCCCTTTTTTAGTTCGACCCCCTCATGACCCGCATTTCCCAATTTGAAAGTCATTACTTGATTTGGCAGTTAAATAATCAAAATAGAGTTACACTTCCCAATTGTTTGCATACTTCTTTTTAATCCTTGACATAGGCGTAGGGGGCTCTATGGTAGCTTTGAACTCTACAAAAAAACCTTTTAGGAACTAAAAAAGGAAAAAAGAAAGAGAAGAAGAAGAAGGGAAAAAAAAGGGGAAAAGGGGAAAGGCGGGTGACGGTAGAAACTACCTTTTTTGTTTAACGGAAAAGTAATTCCACAATTTTTGACATAGGGGCATCCCCATTGTAATGATGAGAATCTCTAGCCCTAAAAAGGGGCAGAACCGAAAACCCAAAAACCTTTTAAAAAAAAAATTTGGGAACCCCAAAAAACCCAAGTAGAAATAAGGGGATAAAAAAAAGCCTTACAAGGAAATATCATGGACCTAAAAGTAAGGAATAAAAACTAAAAAATTTTTGGGACCCCTTTTAAGTGTTTTACGTTTCAAGAGGGATAAAAAATTTAAAGCCCCCAAAATAGTATGTTGTTTATTTAAACCAAAAGGGAAAAAAGGATTCTCAGTTTTTGTTTTTTATTTTTTGTTTTTTGTTTTTTTTTGGTTTTTTTTAAATTTTGAATTTTAGAAAAAAGTTTTGGCCCCTAAGGGGATAAGGACAAACTGTTAGGGAAAAATTGGGGGTTTTTTTTTTTATTGGGTTTCATGTCATCCTTTAAGACCCGGGGAAGGGGTCGGAAAAAAGCAAATATTTTGAAAAATTTAAAAATTTTAAAACATTCTTTTTTGTGGAAAAGGAAACCCTCTTTTGTTCTTGGCAAAAAAAATCTCCCCTTTTGGGAAATTTTTACGAATTTCTTTTTGGGGGAAAAACCTAATTTATAACTTAGGTTTCGTTAATAAGTGTGATTAAAAGGTTTTGTTCCATGCTCTTTTTTGAGATGATCCTCGGGGGGGTTTAATCAAAATTTCGTTCGTGGTTTAGGTTTAATATTTTTGAGGACCTAAAAATTTTAAAAAAAAAAAGGGTTTAAAATTTAAAAATTTTTTATAATATATATGTGTGTGTGTGTGGTAAATAAAATCAAATATATTATGTATATTTTTGTTATAGCTAAAAAAAAAAATAAAAAAAAAAATAAAAAAAAATATTAAAATGAATTTTTTGGGCATTTTTTTAAAATTTTTTATATGTTTAAAAAAAAAAACTTTTAAATTTATATTATATTATATTATAGCTAAAAAGAAAATAAAAAAAAGGGAAGGAAAAAAAAAAAAAAAAATCAGAAAAGCACCCTAAAGTCAGCAAAAAATTTTAAAAAAAAATTTTATTTTTTTATATATTTGAAAAATTGAATGAGAGAGAGAAAAAAAAAAAACATCAAAAATTAAAAAAAAAAAAAAAAAAACCCCAAAACCCCCCTTAAATTTTTCCGAATTTCTGGGCAAATTGAAGTTGGAATTTCCAATTGCAACATCGGTAGGGGAAAAAAAACAAGATTGAAGTAAGAAACAAAAAGAATTTGAAGGGAAAATTTAAGAACAAAAAAAAAAATTAAGTAGGGAGAATTTTTTTTGTTCGTTCAAAAGGGGGGAGGGTAAATCTGCTGTGGGCCCCCAAATAGGGTTGGGGGGGGGTTTTTGGGGGGGAGAGGATTCCGGCCCAAAATAGTTTTCCGGCGTTGGTGGCGGAGGGGCCGGGGGGAACGGGAAGGGCCCTTTGGGAACATGAAACTTCTTTTTTTTAAAAATATAAAAAGTTGATGAAAAATTATGATTTTTGGTTTCGGGGATAATTTTTTTGAATTTTTAAAATGGGTAATTTTTTTTTCAAAAATTTGATTAAAAAAATTGTGCCCCTTAAAAAACTCTTTTTTGGTCGAAATTTAAAATTTTGGAAACAAAATAGGTAAATGTGTTTTTTTGATGTAATTTTTAGTTAAAATTTTTCCTTATTTTTTTTGTCCCAAATCTATTGTTCGTTGGAGTCTTTTTTTTTATTTTTAGTGAATTTTTCAAGCTAATTACCCTTTTTGGGGGCCCCAAAAAAATCCTTAAAAAAATTAGAAAATTTGATTGTTTTGTTGAATTTGTTTTTTGTTGAGGTTCTTTAAAGCATATATGTTTTTGAAAAGCTTGGGTTATTTACGAAAAAAAAAGGGGGATGTTGGGAAAAAAGATCTGATAATTAAAAAATTTTTGATAATTTTAAAACATGCAAAAATTTTAATTACATTAATATATAATGGGTATTTTTACCCTTTCTTTAAATTAGAAATTGTGGAAAAAAGGGTTGGATTATAGGGGGTTTAAAAGGGGGGAATTTGGGGTTTTTGGGAAATATAAAATTAAAAAAAATTTAAAAAAGGGTTCAATAGAGCGAATGAGGTCATTGTTTGGTTACTGATGATTCTTTATTTCTATTGGTAAAGGGGAAAAAAGGGAAAATTGGTGGTGCGACTTTTTGGGGTTTTTAAAAAATTTTATTGTTTGGTGACCCCCCCCCTTTAAAACTTTTTCTTTGGGTACAAGGGTTTTAATTTTAATGTAGCTACTTGTTGTTGGTTGAAATTACCGTACAAATCCTTACTATGATCAAGCGGAGGATTGTTAAAATTTTTTTGGGTTTTTTCTGTGGCTGGTTGTGTGTCTGTTTTTGATTGGATTATGAAAAAAAAAAAAGGGAACTTTTTAGAAAATCTTAGAATGAGGGGTTTTGGGGGGTGGGTTTTTAATTATACTTTCGATTGTTGTGTGTAAAAAAATTAAAATTTTTTTGAATATTCATGATTGTGAGTAATGCGGGGGTTATTTTTAGCTTTTAGATGGGTTTATACGATGGTTAAGTTTATACTATTTTTTGCTTGGTAACGATGAAATATTTAAATGGATATAAAACAGGGTTTAGGATAAAATACCCACAACCCCCAAAACCCCTTAATGTAAGAAATTTTATTCCCCTTTTTTGTAAGTTTATGGGGTTTTTCCCCTTTTGGGGGGGCCCGGTGGGTTTGAAAGGCCCCCTGACGGAAAAGGTGGTTAGTTTACTATGGCGTCTGGTACCCCCTTTTTTTTTAGGAGGTAAAGGCGAGCGAATGTTTCTTCTAAAAAAGGGATAAAAAGGATGTTTAATTGGTTGAGAAAAACATTAAGTTTTGAAAAAAAAAATGAGGGTGTTTATTACCCTTTTATAGGTTTGCCCCCATTTCTGAAAAAAATTTTTTAAAACCGTGAGTAAAAAGGGTGATTTAAAAAGGTCCAATGAAAAAGGGGTTTGAGTTTAGCAAAATGGATTAAGGGAAATTTTCACAAGAAAATATGGGATGTTAAAATGTAATAAATTGGGTTGGGTTTTTGCGGTTAATTGGTTGAAAAAATTGCTTGCTTGGGTAATCCTTCAAAGGGTTTTTTAAATTTTTGTTTTTTATTTTGTGTTTTGGTTTTTTGTTTTTATTGGTGTTGATTTTTTTATATTTGCTTTTTTAAAAAACTGAGGGGTTGGGGTTTTTTTTTAAACCCCAGGTACAGGTACGAAAAAATAAGTTTTGGGGGCTCGGGTTTTTTGGGGAGCGTTTTGGGGACAAAGGCCCCCTTTGTTTCATTTTGGAACCTTTGTTAAAATTTTTAAAAAAAATCTTTAGGTTTAATTTATTTGTAAAGTAAATTTTGGTGTTAAAGGGTTTGGGTTTGTAATTTTTTGCCATTGGGTACAAGTTAATCATGGGTATGCCTTTATGGGATTTCGATCCGATGGGAATTTTTAATTGATGTATGATGGAAGGAGTTTTTTAAAAAATGTGTTTAGATTGTGTGGATATGAAATGATGCGCTGTTGCGTATTTTACGGATGTTTTTAAAATTTATACAGGGGTTGGGGGTTACAGGGGTTTTAAAAATTTGCGAATTTTTTTCTCTAATTCAGGAGGCATAGCAACCTATTAAGGTTCAAGGATGTTACAGAATCTTGGAACAGGTTTAAAAAAACAGCCTGTAGGGGGGCTTTAAATATCCTAGGGTTCCCAAAAGTAACCTTTCTTTTCCCCTCTTGGAGCTAAGAAATTTTTTTTGAAAGGGGTTGGGCTAACCTGACTTTCCCTTAAAAACCCAAGCCATTTAAAAGGGGGGGGCCTTTTTTGGGGGGAAATAAAATTGGGTTTTCCCCTTTGGGGGGGTTTTTACTCCCCCCAAAAAATCCTCTTAAACCTTGGGATTTTGTAAGGCCCCTTTTTTTTGCCGCTTGTTTTGCTTGTCCTCTCCACCCGAGCAACGGTCTTACCTTGGTGTCACTTTTTATGGCAATAAAAACCGTGCTTTTTTGGTGCGCTTTTGTCCCTTTTTATTTATTTAAAAATCATTGTAAACACCCGGAATCTGTAATCTGTACTTTTTCCCCTTTTTTACAACAGTAGGGGCCCCAAAAATTTAGTGTGTGAGGCTTTGGACCATAATTAAAAGGGGGCCTCCAAAAGGGAAACTTTCTTCTATGGGGAGATCCTGTCTGCTTTCTTCTTCATTTGCCCCTTTTTTTTCCCCCTTGGCTTGACAAGATGCAAGGTCGAGAGGCACACTAGTTTTAGTGGGGCCATATTTGCAAAAAAAATTTTGAATGTTAGTTTAACTGAAAGAAGCCCCTTTTTTAGAAAAAATTTCAAGGGGGACCCCAAACTCTAGTTTTAGCCAAGAGTTTTCCCTCAATAACCCCTTAAAAGGGGAAACCCTTCCTTTACCTTGAGCTCTTTGACGGGGTTTTACTTTTAAAAGGGTCCCTTGGTTTTTTGCTCACATTTTAACCTTCGGTGCCCCCCCCCCCAATTCCCCAAAATGCCCTCATTAAGTCAGGGTATCGAAAGGTTTCCCTTTTTTTCGAAGGCCTTTCGAAGGATCTTTGGGTGGGGGGTTTTTCAAATGGCACCGTTTGTAAACTTGTTATTCCGGTTCACCCAAAAAAATCTGAAGTTTGGTAAATTAAACAATTTTTAAAATCACTTTTAAATTTTTCTCCTTCCAGTTGTGACGGAAGAGCAAACCCCATCCTTAGCTTTGCACCAAGGTCTCGTGGGGAAAAATACCCCTTTGAAAACCCCAACTCTTCTTTTTAGAAAAAAAACTAAAATAACTGAGAGTCAATCTCACCCCGTAAAAATTTTCATAGATTTTTAAACTACCAAACATTCAACTTTGAAAAAGTTGCAAAAAATTGAATGGTTTTTAAAAATTGAAATTTTTTTTGAAGGTGTTGAAGGGTAGTCATAACCTCCCATTCTAAAACCCTGATAAAATTAAAATTTTTTGTCTACCATTAGGAACATGTTCATGGTGAAAGTGGTTAAACAACTTGCCTTTAAGGGAGGTAAAAAAACAATCCCCTACTTTTGGGGATAAACTTTACAACCCCACCTGTTAACCTTCATCAGACCTAAACTTGATGGGGGGGTTCATCGTAAATGGGACGTTGGTTTTTTGGATTTTCCCAAAAACGTTAGCATAGATTTTTTGGGGGCCCAAAATTTTTCCACACACCTCCTCATTTTTCCTTTTCAAATGTTTTAAAGGGGACTCCAAAAACCCCCCTCTTAATTTTAAAATTTATTGGAACCAAGGGTCGACTTGAACCCCTACCTTGTCCTTTGTTGAAATCAAAAGGAGAGACTATCCAAAACCCCCAAAAAAATGTGTGAAGAAGAATAGTTTGTTTTTCAAAGGGAAATTGAAGAAGTGAG
Organism: Laguncularia racemosa; assembly: GCA_037954665.1. Taxonomy (NCBI): domain Eukaryota; kingdom Viridiplantae; phylum Streptophyta; class Magnoliopsida; order Myrtales; family Combretaceae; genus Laguncularia; species Laguncularia racemosa. The sequence goes on from JBBMOL010000760.1 coordinate 28,723, forward strand.
AGACATCCATTAGAGTGGTAAAGCAAAAAGTTGGAAAAATTTGGGAAAAAGATTTTAAAAAGCAAAAGGTTGCGAAAGTGTGGAAAAAAATGTTTTGGTACCTTATTTAGGCAGTTATAAAAGGGGACATATGTTTTTTTCCCCAGAGTGTTGGGATTCCCGACCACATGCTTACACCTTTTTTAATTTAAAAGGGGTTGAAATTGTGGCCTCTTTTTTAAGGGGTTTTTTTTTTTTTAAACCCCCATTTTGCCACATTTTTTATGCATTAAATGCAAAAATTTAAAAAAACCCCCAAACACAGATTTAAAATTTGGATAAATTAAAAAGACAAAAGTTGTATGGGCCCAATTTTCCTTTTCCCTTATTGTGTGCGGAGCTTACCCCTTGGACCTGAAACTTGTTTTTAAACCCTAGGCTTGCCCTTATGCATGTTGCTCGGATAAGCAAACCTAAGGTAAGTCCTTTTAAAAGCTTTAACAGTGCTTTTTTTGCCCAGATGGATCACTTCTCCGGGTTTACTTGCTTAACAAGGTAATCCAAAATGAAAGGTAGCTTGGTACAAGGCTTTAGCATGGGTTCTGAACCTAAGAATGGCCTAAACCCTCCTTTAAATCCAAAATTTATGCCTTTTGGGGGGAGAATAGCTTTTGGGGGAAAAATTGAACATCATTTTTTGAAAGGGAAAATTTAAATTTGTCACTACTCTTGGATCCTATTTTGTGTTTTTTTTTTTCAAAAAAAATTTCATTTTTTAGTGAATTTCTCTTAAAACCCTGCATTGGACCATTTACAATGCCTGTATTAAAATTTTTAAAGGCTCTTTTCGTTAGGAAAATTTTTTTCTTTAAATTGTTAAGTTTGTTTAGTATCATTTAGGGGAAATTTTTATTTTACAAATTTTCAAACCAAATCAGTACTAAAAAAAATATTAAAAATTTTATACATTTTTTTAAAAAATTTTAAAAAAATCCCCTTTTTTGAAAAAACCCCTTTCCCCAATGATAAAAAAATGGGTTTTTGCCCTTAAAAATTTTTTTAAAACCTTCTTGGGATGTTTTATTAGGATTTTAAAAACCCAAAAATTTTTTGGCAAAAAAAATTTAAACATTTTTTTAAAATTTTTTTAAATTTTTTTTTCTCTTTTAATTTTCCTTTAAAAAAAGGGGTTTTTTTTTCCTCTATTTTTTTTTCATGAATCAGGTTTTAAATTGAATACCATTACTTCAGCCCTTTTAAAATAAATCTAACCGAATTTTTAACTTCTAAAAGGGTAGTTGGGTTTTTAAAATTTAGGGATTTTTTAAAAAAAAAAGCTGAACCGTTTCCCCCCCAAAAGGGGGAAAAAAAAAAAAAAATTTAAAAAAGAAAAAAGGGAAAGGAAAAAAAGGGCCCTGATATAAAAATTTTGGAGGGAATTTTGTTAAATTTTTTTTAATTTTTTTTTTACGGTTTTTAAAATTTTATTTTTTACTATACATGGTTTTCAAATGTTTTTGGTTTAAAAAAATTTTTTAAAAAATTTTTTTTAATTTTTTAAACTTTGCGGCCATTTTTTTAAGTTTAATATGTTAATTCAACCCAAAATTTAAGGGGGTTTTATTCTCCCTTTCTTTTTTGTATATTTGGGAAAAGCCCAGGGACCCTTTTTTTCATATGAATTACATTTTGGTATTAAAAAATTCAAATGTTTTTTTTAAAATTTTAAATTTGTTTTCCCTTTTCCAAAAATTAAAAGCCCCCTAACAAAATTAAAAAATTAGTTTTTTAAAATAACAAAAGTTAACTTAGGTATACATTTAATAAAAATTTTAAATTTTTATTTAAAATTTATATTTGTTTTAAGGGGAAATTGGTTTTTGCATATTGGATGGTAAAGAATTTAAAAATTTTTTTTAAAAGTTTTTATCCTTGGAATTTAGACCCAGCTATTTTCCTTTTGGATTGTATTTCCTTATAAAATGTAAAAAAAATGGGGGAAAAAAAATTTTTAACCCAAAAATTTTAATTTTTTAAAAGAAGTTCAGGTTTCACCGGGGGTTTTTTTTTCCTTTTTTAGGGAAAAAAATTTATCTGTGGGTGTTAATTTAAATTTTTTTTTAAAATAAAAAATTGAATGATTAAAAGAATTAATACAAAAACAAAAAATTTTTTAAAAAAAAAAAATTTTATGGGGAAAAATTTTCAATCCTCTTAGGGTAAAAAGGGTACACCATCCAAAGTTGGGGGCAACCTTATCTTTTAGATGCATTTTGGGCCCTTTGCCAAATTTTAAAGCCCAACAAAATTTCCTTTTTTACCTTGGACAAGATCCAAATTTAAAGGGGGTTTTTTACAATTTTAGGGGAAAATGTTAAATTTTCTAATTTATTTTGATGTTAAAAAGGGAATAATGTGAAGAATGTTTAAGTTTGGGGCAGAAGCGTTTAGAAATAGCAAGAAATTTTTTCTAAGTTGAACAAGGAGACGAACTTTTTTAGAACTTAAAAGTTTTATAAAAACTTTTTTTTGTTCTGCAAAAGGGTGTTTCAAAAATTTTATGTAGTGTTTTCCCAGAGTTTTTTTTGGGTTTTTTAAAAAACCTTTTTCAAAGCACTTTAAAACCTTTTCATGTCTGTTACAATTTTTCCCAATTACGTTCTAAATTTTATGATAGTTTTAATAAATTTCAAGGCCTAACTATGTCAAGTATTTTTGGGTAAATACTTGATGTTTTTTACTAAATTTGGGTTTTTAATCAAGGTTTTTTTTTTTAATTTACAAAAATTTTACAAGTTTTATTCAAAGTTTTTATTTTATGATAAAGTGAGATCATAAAGTTTTACAAGTTTTATCCAGATTTAAAGTTGGTTATTTGTTTTATATTTTGGAGATCACAGTTCAAAGAAAGGTAAGAGTAGTTTTTTTCAAGTAGGGTTCCCCAATGTGAGGGTATTTTCAACAAACTTGTCAAGAGATATATAAAGAAGATCTCGGTCAAACAAATTTACCCAAAGGCTTATCCTTATCAAGAATATCACGGGAAGCAGACTTCTCCAACAGACCAACTTTTTTTGAATTGAAAATTCAAAAATAAATTAAATTATCACGTGGAAAGATCGTTATGTTTTTTATTTTTAAAGTGTTTAATTCAAAAAAAAAAAAAAGAGTGGAGAATTGATTAAAACAGAAAAGAGAAACTTGTTGAAAGAAAAACGACACCGAGAAGAAAAGACTCAACATCTTCAAGCAAAAATTTACATATACATGTGATCTAAGGAAATCTGATTTCCTCATTGTGTTGTTGAAAATTCCTTCGTGAATAAGGAATTTTTGTTTTTTCATCACTGTAGTTTTGATTTGCTTTTTGAAGAAGCTGAAAGACTCAACGTGCACTTTGCCTTGAAAGGGTTATTTTAATCTTCAATTTTTTATAAGTGAAACAAACCGGGATAGACAACCCGGCCCCGGCGTGGAGTGGAAGAGAGATGACGCTCGAGGCGGAACCTATAAATATCTACATTCTATTCTTCTTACTTTTTATTTACTGCACATTATTTTCTTCTTATTGTTTCACTGTTTTATTAGTCAAAAGTTTTAATTTATTGCAAAAAAATGAAATTTTAAGTAATTTTCATTCACCCCCCTCTTGATTAAAAAAATTGGGGCCAACAATTTGTTAAAAGGGGGCAAAATTTTGAGGAAAAAAAGGTTTAAGTTGCAAAATCAGCTCCTAATTGTCTCAAAACCTTTGGGGGTGCTAGGAAACTTTCTTCTTATTTGTTCATTGGAGGTTCTTTCCCAAAAAAAATTGGGGGAAAGTTTGAAACACCTTAATGGAGAACCTTGACAATTTAAAAGAAAAATTTTTTAAAAAGGAAAAAAAGCAAAAAATTTTTTACTTAACTCAAAATTGACTTTTCCAATTTTTTGGTTTAAAATTTTTTCAATGTTAAATGAAAAGGGGGTTTGGGGGATTTTTTTCCAAACCAAAAATGGGGGGGGACCTTTTCAAAAAAAAAAGTTTTTTAATTCACCCCGAAAAGAATATTTTAGATTTTAAAAAAAAAGATTAAGGGGTTTTTTAAAGGTTTGGGGGGCCAAAACCCCAAACCAAATTTTTTCCTTAATTTAGGGGAAAATTTTCCAACCAAATTTTTTTTAAAAAAATTAAACCTTTTTTTAAGTACCTTAAAAAACAAAAAATTTCTTTTTTCTAGTCAACGGGGTTTAAACCCAAAAATAATGTTTACCTTTGATAAAAAATGAAGGGCCACACATGTCAAAATGAGTAATAACAACATTGGGGGAAATTTGCCAAACACTTTTCCCAAAATTTGGAAAAAGGGAAATTTTTTGGGAAATATTTACCAAAAGAAGCAGAAGTTATCTAATATACTAAGGCAAATTGAATTCTAGTTAGCAAATAACCTTATAGGGGTGTTTTTAAAACCATGGAATTCAATTTATAATGGGAGCTACAATAAGTATTAGACTAGGGGGAAAAGCTTATGGAAAATAAAGGGTCTGGGGCTAAATGGTTTAAGGGACGGCAAGAGAAACACAAAAATCATCACCCCCTTTTTTTCTTAGTTAGCAGAAAAAAAAAATTGGGATTCTAACTCTTAAAAAAGAATGGGGACAAAGGAAATATAAGTAGCAAGATATCAATAGATTATAATAAAGCCATTTTAAAAGGGCTCTTTTAATCTAAAAAAATTTCCAACCCCTTAAAAAAAATTAAATTCCCCTTGCTAGATACAAAAGGTTAATCAAACCAAACACATCAACAACTTACAAACCCTTTAACAGGTAAAGAAATTTAGAAGGCTTTGTTTTTCAATGGGAAACCTTAGAAATCCTTAGGTAAAAAGGGAAGTTCATGCTTTTTTTTTTTGGGAAAAAGGGGTTGTAGATATGGCAATTTGTGAAAGAAATTTTTAAAAATTTGTTTTGGGGATGGAAAAATACCAGGGAAACTTAACCAAACTAAACCTAGTTCTAATTCCAAAGAATGGTGCAGTAGAAACTGTTAAACATAGTAGGCCAATAGGGCTTTATACTACAATCTATAAAAAAATTAAAAAAAAAAATTTAGTCAATGGGTTGGGGTCATATATAGATCCAATCTTCTACTCAGGTCAAGCAGGTTTTATCCTAGAAAAAGGCTTCGATAACTTTTTTTAATTTAAAATAAATATTGCTTATTTTTTAAAAGGGAAAAAAAAAAAAAAATTTTAAAAGGGTTTTTAATTTTAAATTAAAATTTTTAAAAAAACCCTATACACAATGGAAGGGGTCTTTTTAACTTTATTTTTTTTAAAAATTTTTCAAAAAGGGGGGTAAAAAATTTGAAAGTTGTTTAACACATTTTATGAAAATTTTTAAAAGGGAACCCATCCCACTTTTTAAGCCATTGAGGTCTTGCCCAATATCCATTACCCCCTTTTTTTTTTCATCTTTGGGGTTAGGTCAAAAGAAATTTAAAAAAAAAAAGGGAAAAAAAAGGAAAAATTTGGGACCTTTTTAAGGAAGAGGGGAGTTTTTCATGTGCCAAGTGATTTTTAAAAAAAGGAAACTTTTTGGAGGGAAAAAAGGAAAAAAGGGGGAATGTGAGAAAACAAAGATATTACAAATTTTGAAAGTTCCCCCAAAAAAAAAATCATCAAAACCCTTTCTCAAGAAAACCACTTAGGAAAGAGGGGGGAAAAGTATTTAAATATAAAAAACTTTAAGAGGGGGGGAATTTTTTTGGGAAAAATTTTTTTGGGAATCCGCTAGATAAGAAAGAAAAATAAAAAGGAGCTTTTTGGGTTTTTTATTGTAAAAAAAAGCAAAAAAAAATGATGGAGGGAAAGAAATTTGGGTACCTTATTTTTTGAAAATTTCCCTTTAAAAAACCCCCTTTTAAATTTTTTTTCAAATAAAAAAAGTTTCCAAAAAAGTGTTGTAAAAAAACTAAGGGGGTTTAAAGAAAATTTTTGTAAATGGTAAAAAAGAGCAATTAAACTAAAAAAATAAATTGGAATAATATAACTCTATAAAAAAAAAGTGGGGCTTGGGATTAGAAAAATTAGAAGGGGAAAAAAAAAGCCTACGTGATTAGAAGAGGATGGGGAAATAAACACTGGAGGGGTACAGGACAGACTTGATAAATATAAAATACAAACATTTTTTTTAAAAAAAATATATGAAAGTGCTTTTCCAATGATTTTGCCTTTTATGAAGTAAAACCATTCTAGTTTTGAATTTCAAATATAAATGGAAGTGTGTTGCTAGGAAATGGTTTTCCAAAAAAGTTTTTTGTTTGGGCAAATAGGGGAATGGGAAAAATGAACAGGGAAATAATTCAAGGACCGATTCTGAGGAAGCTCTAACACTTTCCCGTTAAAGACTATTAATGTCAAAAATGAGATGGGGAAAGAAGAAAAAAAAAACGGTTTCCCTATTTCTAAAATATTGTTTTAGATAAATTTGGAAATAATTTTTCTTTTTCCTTCCATGCAGGGTTAGAAGGGATTTAACGGAGGACTACATATACAACCTTCATTGAAAAAAGATTTACAATGGTTTTGTAAAATCATCATCAAAACATCGTGTATGACATGGGACTAGAATTGGAGAAGAGTTCCCTTTCCCCTAAAAATTAAACGCTATTGTACGAATACCGCATAATGGTCTTTCCCTTTCAAAAATAGAAATGAAACATATAAGGATAAGAATAGATGCCCTATGTCCCCATTTTTTAATAGAGATGAAAACCTATGGGATGTCTTTTGGACATGTAATTTAAGTGTAAAAATAAATTTAGATTTGGGAAACGATCTCAAAAAAGGACAGTCGTGTCCAAAAAGATTTCAACCAATGGGTAAAAAGGAATTTTGCCATTAAAGAGAAAGATTGTATGTTTTCTTTATCTTCTAAGTCAAATTTTTTTTATTTTCTTTTGCATTATGGAAAATTTGGGGATGCTAAAACATGGCCCTTTTTAACCCAAATAACAACTTTAAAAATAAATCTTTTTCCAAATTACATAGGTTTCACATGAACATTAAAACAAATATTAAGAGACCAAAAAAGCACTCTCTTTTTTTTAACTAGTAGAGTAAATTTGTATGAGAAGTACTACACATAGATTGGGTTTAAGCTTTAAAGTGATGGATTTGTGATCCATCAATCAAAAGCTGCTACAATTGGAGGGGTGATTAGAGATCAATAAGGGACATGGGGTTTTTAGCTTCTCAAAGAAAATTGGACAAATTGATATCTTAGTAGCTGGTGAATACGCTACTATAATAATTAGGAAATTTAAAAAAATTTTTTTTTAAATGTAAATAATCAAGCCCCTGTACATATTCTATCAAATCAAAATCGTAATTATTAGCTTAAGCATCATAATATCTTATCAAAATGTTTGGGCAAAATTTATCTCCCCTCTAAGAGAAGAGAATTTAAGTGAACCTTTGAGAGGGTTTAAAGGAATAGTGAACTGGGTTGCAAGGGAAAAATAGACAAAGGGAAAAAGAAGAACAGTTTTTTTTTAAGCCTCTACAGGTCTTAGCCAAATTTTGTTTAAGGAAAACCTTAGGTGTTGGCTTTTACAAAGATTATAGAGGGGTTTTGGTCATTGTTTTAATATGGATATTGATGCATGCATTAATGAAATATATGATGTATTGGGCCTTTTTTTCTGCAACATAATTTTTTTATTGAAAAAATATATATTTGTAAATATTTTTTAAGAATTTCATAAATTTTTTACTTTCCCCAAATTTTAAATCGGGGTCCGATAGTATGACCCAGTGACTCGATGGAAGCTCCCTTTATCTTCATTTTTTCAATGACCTTAGTTAGCCATTTCCTTTACTGAATCCACTGCTCTGTTTTGTTTTAAATTGGTGGGCCCAAATAAACTCACCATCACTTTTTTTTCAATTCCCAAAATTCCCAAAGGGTGAGTATAGTAGGAAGAAGATTGCTAAAAACCCAAGCTGGAAACTTTTCCTATTACATCCCTTTTTTCCCTATTACAGAGCCTTTTCCAATGTCCCCTTTGTTGTGCCCATTTTTTAAATTCCCTTTTTGATCAATGAGAGAGACTTGGTATAAGCCTCACTTCATTCAAATTTCATTCCTAGCTCAGAAAAATATACTAAATGAAAATTTTGATGGTCGGTTTTCATTTTTTTAGGGGTTGGCATTTCATGGTTATCTGTAAAATGCTATTTTAAAAAATTTAAATTCCCTAAATTTGTCTTTTTTGCATATAAGACAAAAAAAAATTCCCACCAATATCATTTAAAACTAGATGAAAAATGCATCCCTTGTTATAAATTTTAGGAGATTTTTCACATTTGTATTCATCTTAGAACACAATTTAGAGTTTTAGGTAGAATTAAGGCAATCTAAGTGGTGGGGGAAAGTCCAGTTTATTGATCAGATGGCACTTGTGGAAGCATTATCAAGATTTTTATCATGAACCTAAGTTTTCTCCTTACCTTAATTCTCTGTTTCTTAATAGCTTTATAGATTGTTTTAGATCATGATTTTAATAGTATGATGATTTTAAAAATTATTATAGGATGTAGATTGTTAAATTTTTTTATTTTTTTATGTTATGTTTGATAAATTTTTGAAATTTAATTTTTTTTTATATCCATGCATGGTCTATTATTCAACCAATGATAATTTTGCGAATTAAAAAATATTTGAAACTTGATAGAGAATCTAGAGTTGCTTGATATGAGAGTCATTCTTGTTAATTAAGATTCTCAAGACTCAAGAGAAGAGAATCCTAATGAACATGGTTAAAATCAAATAATTAATCATAACATATATTACCGTATCTTAAATTACTAAATTATATGTCAGTAGCTATATAGTTGCACGATTTAGCCACTTGCTAGTTTTAAAATTTTATGAAAAGCAAGCATACATTAATATCCCAATTTCAACTTAAGGACAGCTAATTGGCTCACTAAGATTTTCTTTTTAAAATTTTTTTTTATTTTTCTCAATTTTAGAGGTAAAAGTTTAAAAATGGTGAAGTAGCTCATCTTGGGGGAATTAAGGGACTTAAGTCCAAATTTAAAAATTTAAAAAGAGGCAAGATGAAGTGCACAAAAGGTTAATAATTTTCCCTTTTTTGGGTTAAGATTTTAAAAAAGTAATTATCTATAAGTGATTTTCATAGTCCAACATCTAGCTGTTCATATTGAATTTTAATTTTAATTTTGTAATTAGTTTTCCTTCTGAAAAAAAAAAAAAAAATTGAATACCCCAAAAACATATATTTTTTAGTTTTGACTAGCATTCATATTGCGTGTAGCAAATTTAATGTTTTTTTTCCCCTTAATTAGCTTAACAAGAGAATGGTGCTAAGATATATTATTTTATTAGTGATTAAAATAAAAATTTTTTTAATTTAGATAATCAAATAATTATAAATTAATTTTCCCAAAATCAATTTTTTTTTTTTGAAAAAAAATTAAATTTTCCACCATTAAATTGTTTCTAAAGGGGCCAAATGACTACTTTTTCAAAAAAAATTTTTTGCTCAACAAACACATTTTCATTTTGTTAAATTTTTTGAATAATCCCCAAAGCTATCGGAGAAAAAGTAAACCTTTTCGAGTTCCTCTCAGTTTTTTGCCCACATATTGTTTAAGTTGAATACGTATTGTAGTTGCCCTTTATAAATACAAAAAAGGGTTTAAAAAAAAAACGAAAAAAAAATTTCAAACACATTTTCTATATTTACATCATTTTAATTTAGTTTTCTTATACTTAAAATTTAAGCGAAAAACCCTTTTATAAACTTTTAAAAATAGTACTTTTATATTATTTTTTACTTTTTTAAACTCTTAAACATAAAATAATAATAAAGTTACAAAAATACTTTTCTTTTTTTTTTAAAGAACAAAATTGTACGTAAGAGGTAAAAAAGCATTTTTTTTTGAAATTTGGGGGTTTTAAAAAACCCTCAATTTAAAAATATGGATTAAATGAAAATAGAAACAACATATATAAAAGGGTATAATATGAAATTTTTTAAAAAAAAAAAAAAAACTTTATAATATCAGAGATAGATGATGAAAATTGACTATGGCCAGAATATAGGACTTGAAAATAATTTTTCCCGAATGTTACTATCCCGTGTAAAAATTTTTTATGAAACCCTTTTCCCCCTGAGAGTATTTTCAATTGTGAGGCCCGTAATTTAATTTCTTTGAGGGTTAAAGTAGGAAAATTTAAAAAAAAAAGAAAAAAAATCTTATTTAAAAATTTTAACCCCATTAAAATTTTCCCTTTACTAACATAGACAATTTTAATGTGATAAAAAAGTAAATGCCACTTTTTACTTTTTCTTTTGTATTTTGTTTTTAGTTTTTAATTTTTGGGGCATTTATATATATCTAATCTTAACAAAACCATTTTGTCATCGATTTTTTTTTCTTAATTTTAGTTTTTTTTTTAAATTTTTCCCATCTAATAGAAAAATAAAAAAAAGGTTTAAAAATATATATATTTTAAAAGTTTTTTAGAAGTTTAATTTTTTTAATTATAAAAAAAAAATTCAGAAAGTCCTAAAAATTAAGATTTTTTATTAAATATTTATTCATAACGCAGAAAATATTTTTTTATCCAAAAAAACGGGTTTCTTCATTTTTAAAAAAAGTGACTTATTTTGAAGAGAAGATTTCCCCTTTTCCCGGGGTGTTTGGTTGCTGACGGGTTTGTAGGCAGATGAACCCCAATACAAAGTCAAACTTAAACTCCACATATACGAGGGAAAACTAGTGGGGTTTTTGGAAAAATGAAAAATTAGGGCAAAACTACGGCCCCAATTCCCAATAAGTTTCCCCCCCCCCCAAACCCCCACTCCCCCCCCCCCCAACCCCCGCCCCCAAGCACGAACCTTTTGATTACGAATAAGAAAAGAAAATTTATGTTCTTCACCCCAAATGTGAAAGCTAGATTCCAACAATGTATTTCACCAAGTCAACGGCAATGCTTAATCTTTGAGAAACGATTTAATAATAAAAAAAGAAAATCACATGCTTTTAGCATGAGGGTAACAATTTTAAATTAAAGGGTTACTCTGCATGTATATTTTTAACGTTACTGGTGGTTTTAATTCTACTTTTGGCCGGACAATGCTACTGTGGCATTTCGTCTAAGATTTTTCCTTTTCCCTTATGCTACAGTCAAAGTTTGGTTTGGGTTTATGATTTTTGCTGATTTCATTTCATAAAAAACCCTGAATATAAAGGTAGATCAAAATGTCTTTACGGCAAACTAAATTTGTCAACAAAAAAATAAATTTTCATTTATCTACTCATTCCTTTTCTATCCAGTTTCTCAAATTGCAGACACATCATCCTAAACTAGAGACCAGCATTTAGAATAGAGTTGGGATGGGGGGGGCGGTTGCAGGAGGGGGGTGGTTGGTGGGGGGCGGCGGGTTTTGGGGGCGGGAAACCCGAGGAATGGTGGAATTTTTTATGAATGCAAAATCATGCTCCAACCCAATTCCCCGTTCTTTCTCTAATAAAAATGTGGGAGGGAAAATTTTTGTTGAAAATTTTCAACAATTTTTAGCATTGCAAAAAAAAAAACCTTTTAAAGCATGTAAAAATAAAATTTTTTTCTACAATATATTTAAGAAGTGGGCCCTTTTTTCTTTTATAATATCGTTTCACAAAATAAAAATTTAAAATTTCTCTTAATTTGTAGGTTTTTTTTTCTGGGGTTTTTTTAAATTTTATTTTGGATATTTTTTTTGACCTACTATTTTGCATATCACAACTTTAAAAGGGTGATTAAAATTTTACATCTTGTGAAATATTAGTATTTATTTTTAAAACCCTTTTCTGTACTTTCGTTGGTCAGAAAGAAATCCCCAATTTGAAAGTCAAACTACTATAAATTTTCAATCAATTGTGCACAAAGCAATTAAAAGAAAAGCATGGAAAATTAAAAAAAAAAAAAAACCCCTCCGATGCAAAGTGTCACCTTGGTTTTAATCAACTTGTTACCGGGAAACGCCCCTTTTTAAATGGTTTCCCAAAAAAAAAATCATATTACAATGTTATTATAAACAAATTTAAATTTTTGGGGGGGAGGGGCTTTTTTAAGATAATAACAATCCTCTTTTTAAAACGAAATTGAATAATTTTTAATAATTTTTTTTAAAATTTTTTAAAAAATTTTTAAATTTTCTTTTTTTTAACTATATAGCATAATATTAATATTCTTTTTTAAATTTTTTTAAAAACCGATCTTTTAAAAAATTTTAAATTTTTACACATTAAACTTTTTACCTATAATTTTCACAATTTATCTTTTATTTTCCCTAAATATATTATCCTTTTTTCCCTTTTCGAAAAAAAAAATCCCAAGTTGCGTAAATTCCAAAAGGCTGGAAAAAGGAGGGAAAAAAAATTTCCTTGTAATTCCCTTTAGTCAGCCCCCAAGCTTTTCAAATTATTTCTTTTTTTTATCTTTAAAAATTTTTTTTTTATTTTTAAATTTTAAATTACCCCCCCCCATACATTTTGGATAAAAAAAGACTTTTTAACATATAGTTTTTCAGTCATTGTGCTACGGAATTTAAAGTTTTTTAAATCAAATTACGTATAATTACGAAATAAAAACCCCTTTTTCCCTTACCCATATACATGAAAGTATAAATTTTTGAATGTCACTCTAATAAATTGTATGGGCTATGAAGAAAGTAGGAGATAAAAACACGCAACGTGATAAGAAAATTTAAATTTTTAAATTTTTAAATTTTTTAAAAGTAAACCTCGTATATAATACTAGAGACCACATTTAAATAGGTTGGGGTGGGGGGGGGGGTGGGGGTTTTTCAGGAGGGGGGTGGTTGGGGGGTTTGCGGCGGTTTTGGGGGTCGAACCTGAGGAAGGGGGGAATTTTTTTTTAATGCAACTCATGCCCCAAACCCCAAATTTCCCCATTCATACCCCCTCACATACAAATGTGCTTTGGAATTATTGTTTAAAAAGCAACAATTAAATCATTAAAAAATTAAACACCCAAAAAGGCATGCAAAAATAAAATATTATCTACAAGATATAAAAAGGGGCTTTCTTTTCATTATAATACGTTTAATAAAACAAAATAAAAAAATCTTAACAGAAAGTTTTTTTTTTTTTGGATTTTTTTAAATTTTTTTTGGGATTTTTTTTTTTTTCCCTACATTGTGCAAAACAAAACTATTAAGGACAGATTAAAAATTTCATCTACCCGAAATATTAGAAATTTATTTTTTTCTCTTATCTATATTTTTTTTTGGCAAAAAGAAACCCCGAATAAACAAAGTAAAACTCAACTTGCTTATGGCCCGTATTAAAGGGTTTTCAAAAAAAAAAACCCCTTTTTCAAGTTATTAATAAAATCTTTAAAAATTAAGTTGGTGTGGCACATTTATAAGTAATGACGAATCCTCTTTTTAAAACCCAAATCAAAAAATTTGTTAATAATCTATTTTAATTATGTAGAAAAAATTGATACTCCTTTTTAAACTATTTGAAAACTCAATCTTTTATTTATTTTTAATTTTTACACATTAATCTTTTTCAAAAAAAATTTTTCCCTAATTTATCTATTACCCCTAAATATATTATCCTATGTCCTTGCCCGTTTAAAAAAACCCAAGCTGGGAAATTTCCCAAAAAAGGCTTTGGAAAAAAGGGGAAGAAACAATTACCTTTTTACTTCATAGTCAGCCACCTGAGCACAGATTTATCAAAATAGTTATTTATTTATTCATTTTTTCTTTGCCATTAAATGATCAAAAATTTTTTTCTGGTTCTATTTTCGACTCCCAGCTTCCCAAAAACAAATTTATTGTTAAACCTCGTAACTTAATAGTATGCGTGCTTTTTTTTTAAAATCTTTTTATTGTACTTTAAAAAGGGAAAAAAATTTTTTATCAATCCTAAAAAACAAAATAATAAATAAGTGGGAAAAAAAAATTTTTAAAATATTTCCCAAAATATAGAAGAGATAATAAAAAAATTTTCAAAAAAATACTTTTCAAATTTTTCAAAAATTGGGCAAAAATCAAATTTTAAAAAAATACTTACATGATGGCAAAAAAAAAAAAAAAAAAAACCCAATACTTGCATGCTGTTAAAAAATTCACATGTTTAAAATTTTTGCAAAAGAAAAACTTGTATGTTTAACAAAAAAAATTAAATTGGGGGTTTTTTATTTTTTAAAAAAATTTTATTCTATTCAATAGTAATCTATGAAAATTTTAAAAATTGTATTAATTTTATATTTCAAGTTGTTTAAAAAATTTTAAAAAAACTGAGTACAATGCAAGAGATTTGACCGGAAAAAAAAAGTGAACTTTCTCCTTGGCCAAAATATGAAGACTGGATATATTAAAAATTTTTTGTTTCCCTAAATAAAAAGAGTTTAAATTTACATAAACGACAAAATAAATTTATATTTTTCCTATACACCGGGGTTTTGTTTTTTAAAATTTTTTTGTTTTTTTTAGGTAACATGAGTCCCAAAATATATTTATTCTCGCCTTTTGAGTTGCCCCCTTTAAAATCTCAATGGTAAAATTTTTTTTTTAAAGGTATTTAAAAATTATATAAATGGATTAATGGTATAAAAAATATAAAAAAAAATTTTAATATATAAAAAATAATTGATAATTTTTGGGAAAAAAAATATTAATTATTGATGAGACACGAGGTAGGTTTCCTATCAATTTTTTAAAAAAAAAAAAGTTAAAAGAAACCCTACAAATACTGAATTAAATGAAAGGGGAAAAACATAGGGAAAGGGGGAAAATGAAAAATTTTCCCAATATTTGAAAAAAAATTTTATAAGAACACTAAAAAGTCAGATGAAAAAAACCCAATGAGTTTTTAAGTTTAGAAAGGGGGAACCGGGCCATGTCTATTATTCCAAAAATTACTTTTTACTTTTATGATTAAGAATTACGATTACATGAAACGACATATTTAAAAAAATACCTTTTAAAAAAGCTAAACGAGAAAAATATCATCAATCAAAATAAAAAAAAATAAGAAATCAAAAAATAAAAAAACCTTCTATATTGAAAAAATAAAAATTATTGTATGTTTTTTGAATAATTGCCTCCTCAACTTGACAAAAATATGTATATTACATGACATAATTCTTTAAAAATTTTTTTGTACCAAACCATTTTAAAATTTCTGATTAACACACATTTTCTAATGATGTGAAGTTCTATGGTATAGAAATTCCCCTATTATATATTTTTTTGTAATAAAAACGAAAAATCCCAGGGTTTTTAATTCCCTTGAGATTATCATTTTTCATAATGAAAAAAAACAGAAATTAAAAAACTACCTAGGTGTTTTTCCCTTTCCATCTAATAAGGGATTTTTGGGCATAATGATTTTTTTTTTCATATATTTTCCCCCTATATTTCCCAAAAAAATTTGAGTAACATAAATTTATTTTTTTATTGTCGGTTAGATATTTTCATAAAATTTTTTGGGGAAAGGGGAAATTTTTTTTTGCTCTTTTTCTATGGGGCCTTGGCATAATATAACTCAAGATGTAAAGTTTAAGATTGTTTTAGAAGAAAGTCATCTCATATCAATTTTTTTTAAAAAACCCAATTTTTAAAAAAATTTATGCTGGAAATCCTACAAAACTATTGGCCAAATTTAAATACCTAACTCTAAAGGGCCCCATCTAGAAACCCATTTTAAATTAATGGGGAAAAAAAAATGAACGAAAAAGAGATCAATTAAAAAATTACCTACTTTTCGAAATTGACAATGGACCCAACTTTCCCCATGCTTTGTTGCCCCCCACCCCCCTTTCGGAAAATTTTACCAGGGTTTAAAAAAAAATTTTGGGGATTTTTTTTTTTTTCCTTCAAAAAATTTGATAGCATTATTACATGAGACAAAATCCCCAAAACAAAAAGGGTATAATCGGGTTGAGTTGAAAAAAAGGTTTTAAAGGGTTTGTGCTTTGCTAGTCGTGTAAATTTTGAGCTTAAGTTTAAAATTTTTAGTAGTATTTGGGAGTTTGAATTTTTTTTAAATTTTAAATTTTTTTTAATCTTGATTTATTTTAAAATTATTTTTTAAAATTAAAAAAAATTTTAAAATCAAAATTTGATTCAAACTTGTTTTGTATTGAAGTTTGTTTGGAGCAAAATAAAATTTTCAAGTTAGTTGAACTAAATGCCTTGAAGCTTAAACTTGATGCCTAAACTTTAAATAGTTCAAGTTCGATCTTGACTCGGTTGTAATCGAATGAACTCAAAATCTTGAACTAAATGGATATGACTTTATCTCCGTCTTGCTCCTATAAAGCACCCTCTTACACCCACATGCATTACGTCAAAAATACCAAACCCAATACCACTCACCAGTTATCCAAATACTCTGCAAAACGCAAAAAAAAAAAAAAGAAGAAAGAAAGAAAGAACCCTTAACCCTAACACTAACACCCTAACCATGGTAGAAGTACAAGTAATCTCCAAACACACCATCAAGCCACTTCCCCTACACCCGATCACCTACGTCACAACAACTTACATTCCTAGATCAAATCCCAACCTCCGTTTCATTACCACTTGTTTATGTTCTTCCCAATAAGGTGATACTTTACCAATAAGGAACAAATACATCGAATAAGACATCCTCTACCCAGGTCCTGACAGTGTACTACCCCTTTAGCGGTCGCGTAAGGACAATCATCTACGAGAGTGCAACGATGAGGGTGGCCCCCGTTTGTCGAAACCCAGGTTGGGTGTACTATTTCAGATGTATTGGAAGATCCGAACCCGAAGAAGATGAATGAGTACAAGCCTTTCGAGCTTGACAACGTGGGGGATTTGCTTGCGGTTGTACAAGTGAACTCTTTTAAGTGTGGGTGACTAGCCATTAGTCTTTAGCAATGTCGCAAAAGAGTAGCCGACGGGCATTTCCACCATTCACGTTCCTTAAGTCGTGGCCGCAACCTCACTGGGGTGGAGTCGATGTTGTTCAGCCTATTTCGAATCCTCTCCTTTTCCCACCATTGGACTTGGCCGGGTTCAAACCCACGACGGGATCGTGAAGGAAACATAACAACACCACAGGTTTGACTTGACCGGAGACGATCGCGTCCACTGAGGGAGAAGTAGCAAGCCAATTGGGACATGGAACACTACCCCGCCGCCCCACGCGCGTGGAAGCATTGTCCTGCCTTTCTGTGGAGTAGGGTTTATGGCCAGCACCAACTCAAAAGGATGTCTGCGAAAGCAACAATGAGAAAAAAGAGAACTGTACAATGTGCTTCATCAGTGAACTGCGACTCGAGGGGGGCAATCCACAAGGACGGCCCTTCACTTTGGGAAACATTAGCTAGGTGCTATATAGAGCATGGAAAATAAACAAAATAATGCTATTTTTAAATAATAATAACAAAATGAGAATATCTAATAAAATAATTCGTAAAATAGATGATCTCGAAATATATTTTTAGCTGAATCAAAGTTAACTCAACCGAAGGAACTACAAAACGGTTCCTTCAATTAAGTAAATTTTATCTCAATTGAAAGTCTGTTTTAAATCCATGCCTCACTACTTATTTTTAGAAATCGTTTTGGGGGGGTTTGGGCATTATTTTAAGTAAATTTCTCTTAAACCACGCAATAGCCATTTACAATGCACTGTCATTATCTAAAACTCTTTTGTTAAGGAATTTTTCACTTTAAGTGTTAAGATTTGTTTAGTAATATTTACAGAATTTATAATACAAATTTTCAACACAAATCAGTAACTAAAACATTATATATGTATAGCAATTATTTTAAGATTCTTCATTAAAAATCCTCCATATGTCTGAAGACTCTCGTCAATGCATAGCACCCCCAAAAGTGAGTGTTTGCCAATGAAATTGTCTTGAAGGACCTTGCATTTGATGATTTTATTAAGCATTTCACAACTCTAAATATTTTATTTAAGTCCTAAATACTACAACAGTTCTTTAAGATTTTTCCTCCTTAAGAACCTCTTCATTCATCTTTTAAGTCCTTAAAAAGAGTTTATAGGTACCTCTAACTTATCAATTCATGAATACATGTTAAACTAGAATACTAATCCGATTTAGCCCGCTATACATGAATAGTGCACTGACCTATTCATCTTGGCCAAGGACTTGTTGGTTTAAGCAGTTTATAGTGTTCAACCATGAAAACCTGCATGAACCATTTGATTAACCACAATAGTAAACAAAAAAAAATGAAAAAAAGAGAAAAAGAATCATGATATGAATGAGAGAGGAGCATATGGTTTAATATTGTCATGATTATTTATTTAAGAATTGTTAAGTTTAAAAATAATAAATATTTTTTTTTAAAAGTTTTTAAAAAAAAAAATTAAGAATGACAAATAAGATAACAATATTTTAAAACTTTAAATAATTAATTATATAAAATGGAAAAATCCAAATGCCAAAATAACATTTACCCTAATTGTAAATTAATTCATTGTCCTGTCAATAACCCATAATATATATAAAACACAAACATTATCTGTTTCCACAACATCATTGTTCTTCGCACTATAACAATTAAGAAATATTTCACTCAAGCTCTGTCCAAAAATCAGATATGTAAAAGAAAATTCTACAGGTTCACCGTGCCCAAACCGAGCACTGAGCCACGGACGATGGAGGTCACAAAATATTCACGAGGTGAGGGATTCAATAAAGAATGAATGCAAGTATATGTGCAAAAGCTTAAAGATGGAGTCAGCCCCTCCAATTCATGCGGAGCGCGCAGCCCAGCATCCGCCAAAGGGTGAACTCGTCTCCCTCAGCTTCAGTAGTCATTGCAGAATGCCCATTTATGAAGCCGATTTCGGTTTGGGAAAACCCGTTGGGTCGGGTCCACGAGCTTTACCTTTTAAGAACTTGTTGTTTAGTATACCAAATATGGTGATGGCATAGAAGCATGGGTTAACTTGAAGGAGGAGGACATGAAGAAGTTTCACAAGACAAGGACTCCAAGCACATTTAATGACAATGCTAGTGTCATTTAAGAAAATATTCTTCACTCATACCAAAAAATTAGAGCAAGGATTTCTTTGAATGTGGTTCTTTAAGTATAATAAGCCAATGTCGTGTGTATTTTGTTATTTTTCTTAGACATTGGGGGGAATTTTTTTTTGTACGAATAAAGTTGAACCCCAAACAAAACGTATAAATGTCTCAATTAAAGTGGAATATGTGATTAATAAAAGTTGGATGTTTTATGTACCCTTTTGCCCAAATGACCACAAAATAGTTTTTTTTTTTTTGTTAAGAATAATAGATTACTTACATAAAAGAAACAATACATGAAAATATAAAGATTTCGTTATTTGATTTTTTAACAAAATGATACTATTAGCAACATTGATATTTTTCGTTATATCTACAGTTAATACAACCACCGATGGAGATGTCCTTAGCCCAAAGAAGAATTGTCTACTCTTTAAACCTGTTGATGGCTAGAGTTTGGATGGTAATATTTTAAAGAACAAGAAACTAGGTGAGGCAAAATCTGGATATTATGAATAAATGGTTGTTTGTCTCCAGTTTTTATGTTGAATACATTCCCATTAAATACGTATGTTATATTTGGTTTGATTAAATAATATTTTATGATTTATATATTATTTTTTATTGAGATATATATTTATAATTAATTAGAATAAACTCGAAATAAGAATTGGAAAAGTAGATATGTGGTCCTTAAAGTTGAGTGTGCCAAAACAATAGTGGATATAAGTATTTGTGGATAAGAAAATAAAGTGTCTCCTATTTTTTTATCTAGCAATTAAAAATTTTAATTTTAATTTAGAAATTTAGTATTTATATTTTGAAATAATGTATCGCATAATACTTATAGGTACTATTTTATGAAAGCTTTAGACATTACTTGCTTAAATTTGAAATCGAAAAGTTAAGGGGGAGGTATTTTATGCGTAGCAGTAAATAAAATAAGATTTGTTTGTATAGAGAATTCAAAAGAAAAGTAACCTATTTGCAACCATTGTTCAATTTGACCAATCAACGGTTATCTAGTTTGATCATGACTAAACATCATGGCTATAAATAATAAATACCTATGTCTTATTATTTAAATTGGTTCAAGTGTTTAAATTATTATTTGTAGTATGAAGTAGCGCGGGAGGCGTAAACAACACGAGGCCAATTCTAGGATTGATCTCACGAACAGCAAAGAATAATTCTGAGTTATTCTTTGAAAACCTCATTGCGCACAATTGAGAAAACAGATAAAACTATTCTCTAAAAGTGTAATATTTCCACAAAGAATCCAAAAACAACCCTAGAATGGCCTAGAGGCATTTATAGTCCTTAGGAAATAACTAACAAGGAAATAAATATGTACACGTGGTAATAAATTTACATATACACGTCCGTTCGTCCAGGATTAACACGGCCGTGTAAATGCCGTGTAGGCATTCTGTGGACACCCCTACTACAACACACAGCCGTGCCATCTGACCGAGAGTTCAGGCCATGTAAGTTTCTAGGGATTTTCCTGACACAACACACTCTGCCTCCTTATCGTGTATGTGGCCGTGTATGGTTCTGAGAATCATGCCCGGAAACACCATGGCCGTGCCTTCTGGCCGTGTATCATACTGTGTATGTTTCTGAGCTCCAAACACATTACACGGGTCTGTCGTGTAAAGACACACCCAATAAACCTGAGACAGCTACGATGCCCGCATCCATTCTCTCCCGCCAATGAAGAACTCACCCCGAGTTCTCTTTAGGATATAATGGTGTGTCTCCGGGGTGAAGAGAGATAAATCTGCTACATTGAAAGTGTGCGAAATGTTTCATAGAGGCTGGGAGCTTGACAATATACGCTTGTCATTGATCTTGCGCACTACTTCATATGGGCCACATTTCTTTGGTTGTAGTTTCTCATATCTACCGCAGGGAACATTCTTTCGAAGATAAACCATCACCTGATCGCCCCTACTTCAACAGTTCTTCCGCCTATGTTTATCAGCAGCCCCCATATAACCTGGTATTAGCTTCTTCAATTTTCCCATCTTGACTTCCGCTATGGTGGCTTGGCCATTGTTCAGCCAAATGCATAGGCAGTGACATCACCCACCACACCCTTGGTCACTTGAAGCATGATCCAGTCACATTTGGGCGTTTGGTGTAACACTACCGAGAACGATGATCTTCCAATAGTTCTATGGACAGAACTATTGAGCAAACTCACTTGAGCCAACGCTTGATCCCATTGCCCTGGCATCTCACAGCAAATTCTTCTAATGAGGTTCCCAAGAGTCAGGTTGGTTACTTCTGTCTGACCATCGTTTTTGGAGGGTGAGTTATACGCAATAATTCAAGGATAGTCAAACAGGTACCAAAGAGTCCTCCAAAAGTGGTTGAGGAACTTGCTAACTCTGTCGAGGTGATAGACTTTGGAACACCAGTAAACGCACACTTCCTTGAGAATAGTCAGTGCGATGACCCTTGCATCAGCGGTTTTCCTGCAGGAATAAGTGCGCCAATCTTTGGAAAACCTGTTCAACTACAACAAATACAAGTTAGCACCTCGTTGGGTACGAGGCAAACCAAGTCACAAAGTCCATCGACAGGTCCTCCCAAATGTTTCGCCAGCATGGGGAGAGGAGCATAATAGCCGGTGTTCTGAGACTGCCCTTTCGACACTTGGCAGATATAACATCTTACCACAATTCTATAAACATCCATCCGTACCCGAGGCCAGAATTACCGCTCTGGAAACTGCAGCTAAGGACATGTCTCTGCACCAGAATGTCTTGCCAATCCACACCGTGCTGGTCTCGAATAGTTTCCTCGTCGTAAGGACGACTCAGAATGCACAGCTGATCCCATTCATCAAGTATCCATTGGAACATGGTAGTCGTCACAAGCTCCCTGTAGGCACAATTTACTCCAGTCTCATTAAAATCTCCATCCCCTCATACAACTCCTTAGCTTTCAAACCCGATGATTTCCGCACTTAGAGTGGAGTAAGTACATCGCTCATCTACTCAGGGCGTCTGCTACTGCTTTGCACACTCGACATGTGCATCAATCTGAAAGGAAATCCTTTGTAAGCACTCCATCCACCTTGCTGCATGTCCCTACTTATCCGAGTCTGGCTGCTCAGGTGTTTTTAAAAGCCCCACAGTCCGAGTACAAGATGAACTCCTTCCATCAAATAATGTTCCCACACTTTTAGCGCTCTTACCACGGCATAGACTCCTTATCAATATAGACCACTCTCCTAGCTTCACACAATTTCTCGCTATAGAAATGCTATTGTCTTTTCTCCTGTTACAACACCGCACCAACCCCAACTCCACTGGCATCGCAATCCACCTCAAATAACCGTCAAAATCCGGTAGCGCTAATACAGGGCGCTACAACCATCGCTCTTCATATCTACAAAACCTCGCTTCAAGCCTCTTCGCCACCATCGAAATTTCCTTTCTTCAAACATTCAGTTAAGGGAGAAAAATTTACAGCGACTGTACTGAAGTGTTTAATGAACCTCCTATATAAGCCTAGCCAAGTCGAGAAAACTTCTCAACTCAGTGCGGCTTTTGGGGTAGGCCATTCCCAGATCACTTTCACTTTCTCATCATCACACCATCACCCCCTCACTGTGACTATGAACCCAAGGAACAATATGTCACCTTGACAGAAATGTCATTTCTTAAATTGGCATACAGTTTATCCTTTTCAACACAGACATAACCACCTCAAATGTTCAAGTTTGGGTGTTTTTTTTTTGTTGTTTGGTGTTCTTCCTCAATTACTAAACACCAAGATATCTTCAAAATACACTACAATGAAGCGACCATTAAATGGTTTTAGTACCCGGTTCATCACTCGCATGAATGTGCTTGGGCGTTACTGAGACCAAACAGTATCACCACCATTCATATAGCCCCTCTTTTGTTAACGTCGGTCTTCCATTCATCTCAGTGCCTGATCCGAATCTAATGGAATCCACTCCTCAAATCTATACTTGGAGAAGATAGTGGCTCCCACTCAACCTGTCCAACATATCCTCCATCGTGGTAATGGGAAACTGGTAACCTATTGTGAACTTATTGATAGCCCTACTATCAAACACACATCCTCCCGGCCCCATCTTTCTTGGGAGTCAATAACGCTGGGATAGCACACGGGCTCAGGCTGTCTCGGATAAACCCCTTGTCCCAATATCTCTTGGACCTTATCTTGCCAAATTTCAGTTTCCTTAGGGCTCGTCCTATAGTTGTGGAAATTTTGGGAGACTTGCTCCAGCACCAAGTCGATCTGATGCTGGATGTCCTCAAGGCGATAGACCCTCAGGTAAGAATCAATCAGGAGCCACCTCCTTATACTCTTCAGTAAACTCTTTACTACTTCAGGTATTTCCACACTAGCTTCATTTTCTCCAGCCGTCCACATCTTTTACTATAGAGCATGGACCACCCTTGACTCTTAAATCTTCAACTAAGTCTTTCTCCGATTAGGTGACTGTTAAGAAAGAACTACTTTCTGCCTCTTCTCCTTCGAGCGCCTTCCTTCTTCAGCGCAACAATGTATACCTTACACCCCCTATTCTCCAACCTATACACGTTCTCCTTTCCCGCGTGTTGTGCGTTCACACAAACTGCCATGGCCTACCAAATAAGAATGACTGGCATCCATGTCCCACAATGTCACAAAAAACCTCATCGCGATACTTCCCTATTGAGCATGGACCCTACAACTTTCCTTCACCTCGATCCTCTCTGCAGCTTTTGATCCATCCTAAAGTGTATGGATTTGGGTTGTTTTTCGACAGGTAGCTGCAACTCTTACAACATCATCTTCCTATAAATTTTCACACCTTTCCATATCTACTATCAGTTCAAATACCTTCCTACCAATAGTACACCTCGTTTGAAACAACTGGTGTTGTTGCGTGATCTCTTCCTGTTTTTGGGGTTAGCTCATCCCGCCTAATCACAAGGTTGGTTCCTGCCACCCCTTCCTTCCTCCTCATAGTGCTCATCTCTCCATTAGGTTCACAGCATATCTCATCTTCATCCCCCTCTAATCAAGAATGTTAACACTCTCCATTAGGACCATTCATTTGACTAATGCCCAATTTGATTACATCGGAACACTTACCCAAGATAGGCTTGGCATATGGGTTACACTGCACTATGTTCCCCTAGGCCCCATCGTCGCTTTCCTCAATCTTATTCTTCTTTCTGGCGCTGCCTCACTAGGTTTGTGTGCGCACCTTGTTTTTCTCAAATCCCAACTACAACTACTGCCTACAGCATCACTAACATACCCCTTTCTCCACCTCCGTACCTACTACTCTGCTCCTGCAACATCAATTCAGCTTGGAGGACCAAGTTTTCGCTTCAACCAGGTTCCTCACCATTGTGACCCCTAGTTTTATCCTTGATCTGGAGCTTCAGCCCTTCAACTATCGTGGCTACTATGCTGGCACTTCACTCTCCCTCATGTCGTTCCGTTCGGCCAATCTCAAGAACTCGCGGTATATCGTGCACTGACCGCAGCCCTGACGGCACCGCTAAATATTGTTGAACAATATCTGCTAATATCCGGAGGAGAAAATCGTGTTGCAACAACTGATTCAATGCGATACCACGTGTTCCCCACCGGATGCTACCCCTCGCTTTGCCTCCCTATTCTACACATCTCCCACCATGCGAGGTCAACTCTTCAATCTACTGCCTACCTATCTCATCCCGGCGAGACAAAATTCAACCCCCAACCCCCCAAACACACCCAAAAAAAAACCCCCCCACCCAAGGGGGGGAAAAAAGTTTGTTAAAAAAGGGGATTAATGGGGTTAAAAAAAAATGGGTTTTGGATTAAAATTTTTTTTTGGTTTTGGTTATTTGTTTTTTTTATTGTGAATTATTTTTGATTGTATTGTATATTAATGTTTTGAGGATGTGTTGAGGAATTTATATGATAGGATAGTTGAGAAAAAGAGAAGTGATTAAAAATAGGAGAAGGTTGATAATAATGTGGGAATTTAGTTTGAAATGTAATAATAAGTAATAAATGAAAGATAGGTATAAGAATGTATAGAGTGGATAGAGTTGATATTAAGCTTAGAGAAAATAATGAGAGTATTATGTTTAATGAGAATAATTTTATTATGAGGAATGATTTAATAAATTAAACAAAAAAAATATTTTTAAATATATAAAAATAATAATTAATAAAAACTTAATTTAATAAAATTATATCAACGAAAACCCGCACTCAACCCATTTCTCCTTGTGATATCTCATCTTTACTCCTCAAAAACATACCGTCTCATCCCTTATATACATCTCCGAGAAATTGCCTTACTCGATACCACCTATGCAGGCGACATAAACAACACCGGCCAATTTTAATTCTCCCAAACAACAAGAATAATTCTATATTTCTAAAACCTCAATTGCTCACAATCAAGAAATAAAAACTATCTCTAAAAGTGTAAAATATTTCACAAAAGAATCCAAAACTAACCCAAATTCCCTAAATCTATTTATAGACCATACGAAATAACTAACAAGGAATAAAATGTCCACGGTGAATCAAAAATATACCACGTCAGTCCGTCTATAATATACACGGCCTAGAAGCTTCGTGGACACTCCAACTCCAACACACGCCGAGCCAACTGACCGAGAACAGGCCGTTTAAGTAACAGTGTCATTTTCCTGACACAACACACAGCTGAGCCTCCTAGACAAGTATGTTACTGATAATCAAAGCTGGCACAACACTCTGCCGAGCCTATTCTGGCCGTTAATCAGACCGTGTAGATTCTAGGAGCTTCCAACCATTACACGATCGTGTCTAGAAAACTACACGCCCAATCAACCCAAGTCAACTACGATCCCGCATCATAGTAATACAATAACAATACCAACTTTTGAGATAAGCAAATTTCCATTTTATTTATACTATTTTCCATAAGAATTTAAACGCATTCTTCTAATTTATGAGTTTCTAACTATTATATCATGTGACTTTGTTTATTTATTTATCTATATATCATTTTCTTCATAAGATATAGAAGGCAAGACCTATTAGACAAAATCATATTTTCCAGATTATCCTGAATAACAAATTTTTGTTACTTGTTAGAATTCTCTCAGCATCACTCACTATCATTTATAAATAAGCCCTATAAACCTAAATAATCCTCAAACATTATACTCGAACAACGATGTCCTTCGGGATAACTTATGATCTAATGCTCTATTTCAATAGAAAAAAACGACAAATACAAAGTGATGAAATATGTAAATGCTTGAGTACCGTTTACCTAACCTAAAATAATTAAGGTGCTGTAATAGTGTGTCCATTTAGTTACTTTTCTAGAGGCTTTCTGGAATAATATTATTTTAAAGTAAATTAATAGTGTTCCAAATTAAATAAAATATATATACTACAAATCAACAGTAATTCGTGCAGGCAAATTGAAACAACCTCATCAACTCAGGCATGAGCTTGAGCAACGGGGATACTTCCAAAGAAAAGTGGAAACTCAACAAAGCATACAAAATTTGACCAAAAAGATTGGTTTACGGAATTAAGAAATAAACACAAAGTAAAGTATACATTATATCCAATCCAACCAACCGGGATCAATGAAAAAAAAAGAGAATATTTTATACACACAAAAATTACAAAATACAAGAACTCAAGAGTAAAAAGGTAATTTAAACATTTCATCATTCATCAAGTAAGTTTTTTACAAAATTTTCAGTTGGCATACCGACTATTGTACAAACAAAGCTACAAATAAAATACAACTACTGAAGTTTAGGATTTTGGATCCTCTATTGGGGCTAAGTTGGTTTTCTAGCACTTCTTCCACAGCTAATGCTGTAAGTTGGTCCAATGATTGCTTTTTCTCAAGAAAAAGTGAGAAGGTTGTCATCTTGAGCACCTAATGGAGAGAGACACCCCTTCTTCGCTCACAGAGGAAGAAAAGTTATTTTCTTTTTCAACAAGTAAGGAGAGATGAGGAAGGTTTTCCCATAATGATCACCTTGGTTGATGAAGGCACACCCTCTTCTTCTACCTCTTGATCTTTAGCCCTTGCTATCGCCCTCATCGCCAAATCACTTCACGCTCCATTGGTGGGTGTTTAGTATCACAATTTTTCCCCAAGCTAAGAAGATCATATAAATGATCCCTCAATGGATCTAATGACCATGATTCTCTACCATTTCCTCCATGACTTTCACTAGTTATCGACATACTCATTAGAGAGTTTAATCCCGCACATATTATAAATCTTGGATTTCCATTCCTTCCTCCCCGCACTTGCATGCAACGTCTTGATCATATCGCGCTTCTAAGCTTCGCAATTCGCTCCTTCATCACCGCCTTCTCCTTGTCGACTTCTCAATGCCATTATTTTGTAAATCCCAATCCCTTTTGTAAGTTCAACACAACAGCTTTCTCCCACCGAAGTCTCAATGGTGTGGTAACTCTCCCACTGATGAAACTAGCAGCCCACCACAAAAAGGTGCATTATTACAGCCCATAGCTCCTTGATGCTCCATCGCATCTTTACCAACTCGATGCATTTTCCAAAAAAACCTAAACAAAAAACCCGTCTACGTAGTTTTAATCCACCCTTGTACAACAGTATTTTCCCTAACACATTGAGGCTCCACTCTAGCCTCATTTTAGTTCGACCCCATCATGACGTTTTTTTTTTTTTTTTCCTGCCTTTGCAAGTGAAAGTCATTACAATTGAATTAGCAGTTGAATAACTCAAATAAGATTACCCCATTGCATCCATTCGCATACTTCTCTTTAATCCTCGACATAGCATAGAGGCTCTATCGGTAGCTTTGACACTCTACAAAACATAACTTATGTTAGGAAACAAAAAGAAGACGAAGAAGAAGAAGAAGAAAAGAGAAGGAAAACGGGAAAGGAGCATGCGGTAGAAACACAACCTCCATAAGATGAGTCAGAAAGTAATTCTACAATTTTGACACATACATCCCTATAGTAACCTTCTCTGCCTCTCCCCTCTCCTAGGAGCGAATAATGCTATCAAACAGGACATAACAACCTGACTCACCCTTAAAAACCGAAGCACCGAAGGTATTGCCCTAATAAACACCGCATTTTTGCCCTAGGAGTCAATAATTTTTCAATTTTTTCTAATTTTCCAATTTTTCTAATTTAGCATAAAAATAATAAAATGTTAAAACATAAGAATAAATAGGAAAACACTTACAATTTGAAAATGATTTCAGAAATGACATAATGAATAATAAACAATTTTTACAATTTTTGAAATTTCATAAAATACAAAAAAAATAGAAAAATTGGCATGCATATTGCAATTTTGCGAAATAAATAAAATCGCGAAAGTGGGCTAGCCCAGTTGGGTCCGGACCAAAGCTAGGCCGCGCGCGCAGGGTGGCCTCGTACAGAACGTTCGAATCGTCGTAGGATGCAGATTCCGCGATTGCAATTTTTTCAGGTGGGGGTGGGGGGGACTTATCCAGGACATGTGCAGCAACTATTGTGAAGAAACGCACAACGGCCGCGCGAGAATCTTCTCCTACCCGAGCCCCGAGATCGCCGGCTGAAGAAAAAATTCGAATTTCGGCCATATTGATTCGATTTTTTGCACAACTCCAATAGATCTTCACAAATAATATAAACATTATCTAATTACATCAAATCAACAACATATCGTTAGGATTGGCATGAATCGGAGTTGGTTTTTCAACCGAAAATCCGATCGCTCAATCGGGAGGAAATCCGAGCTTATCCAGCTCGATTTCAAGCGCCCTATAAATAGAGGATGAGATGAGGAGCAAGATAGAGATCAATTGCGAGAGAGAGAGAAAAGAGTGTAGATCGGGAAACCCAAAGTTGCGACCGCCGATCGAAGTTGAGCTACGCAAGGAGACGTTCTGGGAGTAAACCGCACCACCATCTGGATTCAGCACCCTCAAGAAGCTAGGATTCGACCTTCACCCCCGCAAAAGACCGCCGGAACGCCGTTAACAGCCAACCCCGCCGCCGTGTCCAACCGAATCCGACCCCGACCCGATTCGACCCGCTGACCCGACCCGCTCACCGACCCTGATCCAGTAAGTCGGATTTTCCAGATTTTTATTAATTAATTTGTTTATTTATTTAATCTGAATTAATTAATTAATTTATAATTTGTTGGTTTATTTATTTATTTATTTATGTGTTATTTTTAATAAAAAAAGGAAAATTAGAAATTAGATTTTTCTAGAATTTAATAATGTAGAAAAATAATAAATTAATAATAATAATAATAATAAAAATAAATATAGAAAAATAATAAAAAATAGGAAACATAAATCATAAAATTTTAGATGTCAAATAGGAAAGATAATAAACAAAAATTCCAAAAAATCACAAAAATCACAAAAATTCCAAAAATCAAGAAAATCAACAAAAATTCCCAAAAAAACCACAAAAAATTCTCAAAAATCACAAAAATAACAAAAAATCATAAAAAAAATAAGTTTTAGCACTTAGAGAAATCAATCATCATCAAATAAAATCAAAATTGATGTTTTCCCTACAAATCATTATTCAAAATGAGATCAAGCATAGGCTTTGAGTTTTTAGGTAAAAATCCAAAAATGTAAGAACATAAATCGAAAGAACTTCAAAATTAAAATTCCACCAATGCACTAAAAGATTTTTCAGCAAAGCGAACAACGGCTTTGTTTGATCCTGATAGCAGGTACGTAGGCACCCATATCGGGTCCACCCATAAAAGTAAATGAAAAATCTTTTATCTTGAATAAATTCAAAGACATACAAAAATTAACAGAAACACAATGAAACACATTTCTAAAGAGATGAACAATTTTAGGAGATTATGTGGTAACCGTATAGGTTTTAATAGTTTAGCCTCCGGACTTAAAAACTCGGGTTTTTCCCCCTTTTTCTCTTTTTTAAAAAAACGAGAAGAGGAAAATAACGACAAATAGTAGTCCAAATTAAGACTAATCCGCCCCTTTAGTTTTAAATTTCCCATTTTTTCCCCAACAACAGTTGGGTGGCGACCCCAAAAAATCAAACAAAAATTCCTAACTCAAGTCGGGGAAATCTAGATTAAATGAGCATGGGGTTTTTAATTTAGATCGGATTGGGAAATGGGAATTCAAAAATTAGACTCGACAGGATGGCGACTCCCTGGGGACCCATGCCATAGGCCCAACCCCTAATCTTCGAATTGTTCTCCCTTTTTGAAATTGTTTCAATTATTACTCTGAAATAAATTTTTAGGGATTAGTTAGATTTTGAATTTTCTTTTCTAGGGGGTTTTTCATGCAAACATATGTTTGGTGAGTAGATGCGGTTAAAACCCCAAACCCTCCTAGAAACCTAAGACGGGGAGCCAATTTTTAGGTTTTTGGGCGAAGTGAGTTTATTCACCGGGTTTGGGGCCGATTAACTACCCCACCCCATGCTTCAAATGGCCCGAGATCCATTTCTTTGAGAATGCGGGGGGCCATAGAGCTTGGGAACCAATTTTGAACCAAACCCCTTGCATACATAACATCAAAGGGGTTGACAATTGGATGACAATGTAATGGGTTTTTTTTTTTGTTCCTTGGGGTTTGGGGGTTTTTTTCCCTTAACTTTTTATAGTTTTTTTGTAATTAGGGTTTCTTTTTAAAATAGATGGCTAGCAAGGGAGTCAAAGTCTCCTCCGCCCAAAAAAATTCGGGTGTACAAACCTTTGGACCCAAAATTGGTACTGGCCATTGGTTTCCTTGTACAACCCAAAAGGAACAAAAAAGGCCCCCCTTAGAAAAAAAGAATTTTTGGAGGAAAGACCCAAAGAAAAAAAGGAATTTTTCCAGCAAAACCCCCCTGGGAAAGCCTTTGGAAAAAACCTCCCCAAAAAAGGGGCCCAAAAAGAAAGGGAAAAGAAAAGGAAAATTTTAAATTTTAATTTTTTTATTTTTTTGAACTCCAAAAAATTTTTTAATAAAAGGAAAATTTTAATTTTAAAAGTTTAATCAATTTGTTCCCAAACCTTTTTTTTTTAGCATCCGGTTTACACTTTTCATACATTTTGCATCCCTCATACAAAAAAGAAAAAAAAAGCCGGCCCCGGTATCAAAATAGCCCCCCAAGCAACCGAACCCCCCAGAACCCAATTTTTCCCTTTAAAAGAAGGGAAAAATGCCAACAAAGTGCAACCCCCACAACACCAACGCTGAAGCTCCCCAACTCTAGGGCATATTTCCCCAAGCAAAGGGCCCCCAAACTGGCTGCCCAGGTTCACCTCTTGACTGAAAACATCGGCCTCCTCGAACACCCAGCCGGCTCAAGAAGAGTATTCAAAGGGGCCGGAAGGGAAAAGCAGGGGGGGGACGCCTCCGGAATACAAGAAATCAATTTCCCCCCCTTTTAAACCCCCCTTGAGCCGAAGGGCAGCCAGGGGCCGACCTCTGAGATCTGAAAAAGGAAATGGAAAGGAAAAAAATGGAAAGCGACTCTTTTCCCGAAAACCCCAATGACAAGATGAAAACTATTGAAGGCCCCGATGGTTTTGAACAGGCCGGGAACACAACCTGCCGGGATACAGGGGAAAGGAAAAACCCCGACAAGTTCAAGACCCCAGATTTTGGAAAAATAGTGGGCCCCCGGGTGCCCCAAATGCTTTCCAGGGTTTTTGCCCGGAAAATGAGCAAGTATGCCAATACAAACAACCCTGCTCCCGACCTTTCCCGGAAAAAGCCTCCCCGGCCCCGCATTGCTGGTATGCCCCCCTCGACTTAAACTTTGTCAACACCTGGGAAAAGCCCCCCCGGGGGCCTTTTTATGAAAAATACAATTTTAAATCGAAGTTGCCCCATCTGTAATCGATCGGGGGAGTCCCCGAAAAAGATTTACTGAGCCGTTAAAGGGAAATATCCCTCAGCGGGGAAAGGGCCCAAGCCCCCGGGGTAGCCACTCCGATGTCTAAAAAGGGAAATTTTACATCCATATTTGTCAAAAACCTTTGGGACAAAACTTATTTTTCACAATTTGGGGTGGGCCCAAACCCTCTTCCATTTTGGGCAGAAGTAGTGGCTGCAGGTTGCAGGATCGAAAATTCCATCACCATTGGCGGGGCTCCAATCAAGGGAACCCCCCTGGGGCCCCCAAAACCCAAAGGGCCCTTAGGAGGAAACATTTTTAAAAGACCCCACGTCAGTACAGTGCTTTCTAGTAAGGCAAAAAAACCCTGGGACTCGGGTAATTTTCCAAACCACAATACCCCAGCCCAGCAACCACGACGGGTCATACCACCCCCCCGGGGCCCCCCCAAGGTTTTTTCACTCCAATCCCCATACCGCTCATTAGGTTTTCCCCCCCGGTTGAGGGCAAACAACTTGATTATTTTCGAACTCCCCAACGACCGATACAGGCCCAAGAATTTCGATTCCAACCTAAATGTGACTATCACATGGCAAGAGGGGCACTCCACAGATGGGTGCTGGAGGCCCGGCACAAAACCCAAAGACTTGTTTCCCCCGCGGGGATCATAAAATTGGGGATTTTGGGGAACACCCCAGCCCCCAAAAGCCAACACCAACCCGTTCCCAATCCGGGCCTACCTTTAACATGATCACGTAAAAAGAGTCAGCTCCCAAAGCCCCCCTTAAACAGAACCCGGGGCTGAGAAACCCCCCTTTGGGGGAAAAACCCCCAAAGGAACACTTTAAAGGGAAGGGGGGGTTTTTATCCGGGGACCCCATTTTTTGGGGCCCTTTGGGAAAATCACAGGGGAATTTTCAGTCCCCTGGTAAACTATTCTTACACCCCGACTGAGCAAGGGCCCCTATTTGGGGGGGGGCCGGGAATTTGAGAAGCAAGACAATCAAAAAAAAAGGGAAAGGGGGGAAAAAGACCATCAACAGAAAATTTCTCAAACCCCCGGGGTTTACGATGCTATGAGGGACAATAAATCGGGGTGCAAATCCCGGGGAAAAGGTATTTTAAAAAAATTTTTCCCTTACCAGAAGAGAATTACAAGGTGCCCCATTCGACATGGGGCCCTCGAACAAGACCCGACCCCCTTATGGTGGGGGGGTATCACCCCCTCGGGGAGATTATACAACCCAAATTTAAAAGGGGCCCCGCCCGAAGAACCCAATACGGAAAAACAGAGGAAGAGGAAAGGGTCTTGCTGCATTTACGAAAGGTAAAGGCCACGAATACAAGACATGGAACAATTGAATAAAGTTCCGGCGAGAAATCTCTCATGGGCCTTTTTAAAACCCCAACTGAGCCCCCAGGAAGCACTCTTTAAAGTCTAAAACAATTCAAATCCCGGGGGGTATTGCTACAGAAAAAGATGGTCACGGGCAAACTCTAACTTTTCCATGGGTCAAATATCTTTCCTCCAAAGAGCTAGGGGAAAGGGGGACCAACATACCAAGCCACTTTTTTCATAGTGGTCCGGTGGGAATGACACCACGTCTCCCAAATACTTATCGAAAGGGTATCCCTCAACTCTGCCCCTTGGCAACACTCACTTATTGGGGGTCCCATCCAAGCAACATAAAAAATTTGCTCCACAGTGGTCAGACCCTTTGACGGGTCAAAGAGAGACATTTTTTGGGGGGAAATGAACCCCCCGGAAATTGGGGCCCCCAAAATAATTTCCCCACCCCCCCTTTCCCGGTCCTCGACATCCCAAGGGCTTTTAACCTGCCCTGGGCGACCCTGGATACATGCTGTTGGGGCCATTCCCCCCTAGTCTCCACCAAAAAGGCAAATTCATCAAAAATGGGCAATAGTTACCTTAAATGGGCGAGCAGGATTTTCGCCCCCTTTTTACAAAGAGATTCCCAAAAACCTTACTCGGGGGTTAAGGGTTTAGAAGACTTTGGGGGTTGGGAGATTTTCAACGAAGTGAATATGATGACCAGCAAGGGGGGCCCCTCAAATTTAAAAAAGGGGGGGAGCACGGGAAAACCCTTTGGACTGGGGTATGTTCCCAGGGCCCCGAAGAAGCAAAAGTAAGGGGTGTTAAAGGGAAATAAAGGGGGAAACTGATTGACACCCAATGTTTCATCCCACCTCCTCCAACAATCTTTCCCAAGGGCAAATACCATTTAAGAGCTTCGAAAAAAAAAAAGAAGGGCAACAACAAAGGGGAATCAATCTCCCCCCCTGTCCAACCAA
Organism: Laguncularia racemosa; assembly: GCA_037954665.1. Classification (NCBI taxonomy): domain Eukaryota; kingdom Viridiplantae; phylum Streptophyta; class Magnoliopsida; order Myrtales; family Combretaceae; genus Laguncularia; species Laguncularia racemosa. The sequence continues at coordinate 62,971 of JBBMOL010000760.1, forward strand.
CATCCACTCTGAACAACGGGGGGGTTTTTTTTCCTATCAATAGCGCTAGGTTAGCTAAAAAGAGAAAAAATCATTTAACAAATTTTATTGAGATTTTTTATCGAATTCCATTTTTAGTTTGTTTTTTTTTTTAAAATGATTTCATTTTTTTTTGTCACTCAGATCCCCACCATCGAACCTCAGGGATATTTCGCGCAAATAAAAAAGTAAAAACCTGATAAACGTTCCCAACGCTGCTGGGGCAGTTGTTGAAGACGAATCTTAACCCCGAAATAATAAAAGAAAATTGGCTAAAACATGAACAAAGGGGAATCTCGATCACGAGCCTGTGGAGAAGTAAATCTAGGAAAAGCGGGAAAACCCCCTAAGAACCCAAAATCGGGCCCCAAAATTTGATCCCGAGAAAAAATGTAGAAAACCCGAGCTATTAATCGAATATGAAAAAGTTTTTTGCCTGGTCATATGGTGACATGCCGGGGCAAACCCAGTCGATAAAAGTTCACGGGCTTCCCACAAGGGAAGATGTCAAACCTAAAAAAAAAAAAAAAAAGGGGAAGATTTAGGCCCAACATCTTGCTAAAAACCCAAAGAAGAAGCCAAGAAACTACTAAAGGGGGTTTCATGAAGTACCCGCCTACCCAGAATGGGTGGCAAATGTAGTCCCCGTTATAAAAAAAAAAAACGAAAAAGTCGCGAATGCGGGTTTTTTTTCCCGGGACTTAAACCAAGCCACCCCAAAAAGGAAAATTTCCCCCTACCTCAATTGTTTTTCCCCTAGTGGAAAACACCGGGGGAAAACCCAAACTTTTCTCATTCATGGACGGTTTCTCAGGATACAATCAAATAAAAAGGCCGGGGAAGACAAGACCAAAAAAAACCTTTCATCACGACAGGGGGAATTTTCTGTTAAAAAGTCATCCCCTTTTGGTCTGAAAAACGCCGGGGAAAATTTTTTAGAGAGCCATGGTCCCATACTTCAGACATGATGCTCGTGAGGTTGAGGTATATTTTCGACGACATGATAGCCAAACCCCAAAAAAGGGGAGAAAGCCATTAAATATCCGGGGGAAATTGTTCAAACGACTGAGGAATTCCCAAACTTAATTTAAAACCCCGGAAAAAATTACTTTGGGGTTTTTACAACGGGAAATTGGGGGGGTTCGCCATCACCAGGAGGGCATTAAGATTGACCCGAAAGGAAAAGGTCCATATTAGGTTACCTTCCCCACGCTCCGTTAAAAAGTAAAAGCTTGGGGGGAAGACAAATTATATAGCCGGTTTATCCCCAAAACCCCACCGACAAATGCCGCCGCTATTCCGTCTTTTGAAAAAAGCCGCAATAGAATGGGACAACAAATGTGAAGAACGTTCAGGACAATCAAAGACATTTTAAAAAAACCCCCCCGGTTTTTGATAGTCCCGAAACAAGGAAAACCCTTATTTTTAAATCCCTCACCATACTCCCCGAATCCAGGGGATGGGGTTTTTGGGGCAAAAGATGAAGGGGGAAGAGAAATCCCATATTTTAAATTTGAGCAAGAAGTTCACAAGGGGGAAAAAAGGAAATCGGGGGGTGGAAAAATTTTGTGCTTTAAATTTTGGGGTCATCATCGACAAAGGAAATACCCCTTTACTATCATATTGAGCTGTTGACAAGACATATCATTGAAATACTTGGCGAGAACCCAAATTTTGAGGGGGTAAATCCTAAATGGCAGATGCTTCTCCCGAGTTTGACATCACGTATTAAATCAAAACTCAAAAAGGGGCAAGCCTTAGCTGATCATTTTCCAAACCCCTGCGGACAGAAAACCCAAGAAATACAAGTCCAATTTCCGGGCGAAACATATTAACAGTAGAAGATATCCCCGGGAAAAAACTCTGGGAGAGAAACAGAATGGTGGGTGGAAACTGTTCTTCGCGGGGCTGCCAATGTATTTGGTTGTGGGGGGGGCATATTGATATCCCCAACCAAAATCAATTCCCTCACGGGCAAGACTTACATTTTCCTTACCAAAAAATATCGCGGGAAAAGAAAACATGTATTCCCTTGGGCCCCAAAATGGCCCGCCAAATGGGAAACCGCAAATTTTAAAAGGGGTACGGGAAATCGGCCATCATACTACAAAAAAGAGGGAATAAAAACAAAAAACCCCAAACTGGTACCGGGACCATCAACACTTGACAAGTTTATTGAATTTAAGCAATCACCTTTACGTACATCCCAGAATTCAGAACCCTTTTGCAAATTCCCTAGCCACACTAGCTCCGTGATTTAAATAACAAGGGGGAGCCGAAGTTCAAAACCCCGAAAAAAAACATCGAAAGTCGGGCCCCCTTATTTTTTGACAATTGAAAAATAAAGATTATAAGCCCCGGTTCCAAAGACATCAAGACCTTCCTCCAAGAAGGTAAATGGCTACAAGAAAAAGACCAAAGAAAACCCCAGAAGGTTGGGGGGCCCTTTTTTATTAAGTGGTCATACTCTACAAGAGATCATATGATACCACCCTTTGAGAGGGGGGACAAAAATGAAGCATGCAAAATTGAAAGGGAAAAAACATGAAGGGGTATGTGGACCTCAAATGAAGGCTACATGTTGGCCCCAAAAATCAAAGGTTAGGGTATTACCGGTTAACCATTGGGGTCGGATTGCATAAAGTAGTTTTAAGCACTGCCATCTGTTCCCAAAAAAACGCAAACCGATCAATGCTCCACCCAAGACTACATTTTTTTAAACGGCGCCGTGGCCTTTCTCCATGTGGGGAAACGACATAATCCCCAATCAACCCCCAAAGGCATCCAATGGCCACAGATTTTTACGGTAGCGATTTATTATTCACCAAATGGGTAGAACGTCAACAAAATTTCCAATGTCCCCAAAAAGGGGGGAAAAGTCCGCTTCTTAAAAAGGGGGGTTTAAAAGCCCGTATGGAATTCCAAAAACGATCATCAAACCCAAATGGGACCAAACCAACAATTTAAAACGAAGACAGGTTTTTTGTCAACAATTCCACCTAAACCACAGAAATTCAACCCCCTACCCACCTCAAATAAAGGGGGGAAAAAAGCAACTAACAAAAATATCAAAAAGATCATCGAGAAAATGACAACAACTTACAAAGATTTTGGGGGGAAATGTTTCCATTTGCTCTCAAGGCTTATAGGACTTAAAAAAAAACATCTACGGGGGCTACCCCTTTTCTCATTGGGAAATGGTACAGAAGCATGCCCAAAACCCCCGGGGAAATCCCAGATACCATCATTCAAAAAACTTTTCAGAAACTCAATTAACAAATCGGATTGGGGAAAGAAAAAGGGTTTATCAGCTGAAACGATTGATGAAAGAAGACTTAACCCCCTATGTCATGGTCAGGGGGTTTCCAAAAAGGATAGCCCAAACATTTTTTAAAAAAAGATGAGACCTCGGGACTTCAAAAAGGGCTTTTAGTACTAAAAAAAGGTTTTCCCGAACGCCCAAGGGCTCCAAGGGAAAAATTTAAATCCAAATTAAAGAAAGGGCCCTATTTGGGGAAAAAGGTTCCCGTCAGGGGGTGCCTAATATTTAAAATTTAGAAAGGATGGTCCCCGAAATTTAGAAAAACCCCTAACCAATGCTGTAAAGATGTATACCTTTTGCAAGGGAATTGAAATTTGCCAAATTTTAAAACCCCAAATTTTAAAAAATTTGTTTCTTTTATTTTCAAAAACAACTAAATCCCGTGGCAACAACCCAATCAATTTATCAAAAAAATACAAAACACATTCCCCCATTTGTAAAAAAAGTAAACCTAAAATGAAATGAATTTAAATGTAATTTGTGAAATAATTTTGTTCAAAATCAGAGGTTTTAGAAATAATAAAAAAGGGGGCTGCATTTCCTTTTAATTAGGGTTAGAGAAAAGGCCCCCGAAAAAACCGTTCTCAGGTAGCTCATAAAAGGACTTTAGAATTTTATCTAATTAGCACCCCAAATGGGCATTTCCTAAAATTTTTCAAATTTTTTTAGCCCAATATGGGCACCCAAAAACCTTTAGGGGCTCAAAGGGCCCTTTTGAGAAGTTTTATTTTGGTTAGTCAGTTTTGGGGGCCCTTTCCCAAAAATAATCCAGGGTTGTCCCCCCAAAGGGGCTTCCCAAAAAAGTTAAAAAAAGGGGATTTTGAAAACCTTCAAGGGTCAAAAGATGGGCACTTTTAAGTTTATAAAATTGCCCAAAATTTGGACTTTCCAAAAATGTTTCAGGGGAATAAAAGGGTTTTTAGACAGTTCTATTTTAGGTAGTGCTTTGGGCCTTTTAAAAATCAATAAGGGTTAGTCAGCCCCAAAATGGGACTTTCCCCAAAAAAATTTTCAGGGTCAGTCATAAGGGCCCCTTTTGGACGTTTTTAAAGGGTTTTCACCCAAGAGGACTTTCCCAAGAATTTTTATCAAAGGTTGTCAGCCCAAAAAGGGCACTTTAAAAAAATTTCCGGGGCAATATAAGGGACTTTGAGAACAAAGGTTATCACCCGATGTTTTGCCCTAGGAGTCAATAATTTTCAATAAAAAATAAATTTTCAATTTTTTCCCTTAAAATTTTTCCCCTTTTTTTTTCCAAATTTTGGGGGGCCATAAAATAATAAAAATTTTCAAAAAAAAAAAAATAAATAGGAAAAAACACTTCAATTTTAAAAAAAAGATTTGGAAATAAATAATGAATAATAAAAAATTTTTTACAAATTTTTGAAATTTTAAAAAAATACAAAAAAAAAAAAAAAATTTTCCATTGCATATATGAATTTTGGGGCGAAAAAAAATAAAACGCGAAAGGGGGCTAGCCCAGCTGGTCCCCCCCTTTTGGCAAAGGCGCGGGCGGGGGGGGGGGGGGGGGTTTTCGGTCAGAACTTCAATCCGGCGGGGAAAGGGGCAGTTTCGGGGGTTTTGAAATTTTTTTTAACTTATCCGGGGACCACGTGGCGGGAAATCTAATTGGGCTGGAAGAAAACGCAGGGCGCCGGGCGCGTAAATCGTTTTCCTACCCTCGAGCCCGAAACCCGCCCGGGGAAGAAAAAAATTTTATTTCGGGCCTTTTTTGATTCTTTTTTTTTGGCACAAACCCAAACCAATTTTTCAACAAAAAAAAGAAAACATTATCAAAATTTTAAAAATCAAATGGGCAAAAAAAATCGTTGGTTTGGGCAAAAATCCGGATTTGGGTTTTTTTTAACCAAAAATTTTCCAATCAGCTTCAAATCGGGGGAAAATTTCCAAAAAGGTTTTCCGGGGCTCGTTTCAAGGGGGGGCCTATAAATAGAGGGGGAAATGGGGAAAAGGCAAGACACAAAATCAAATTGGAGAAGAAAGAAAAAGTGTAGTTTTTTGGGAAAGAAACCCAAATTTTTGGGCCCCGGGGCCGTTTTGGGGGGGTTGGGGGCCCAACCGGAAAAGGGAACTTCTGGGGGAAAACCCAAACCACCCCCATTGGATTCAACCCCCCTTTAAAAAAGGGGCTAGGTTTTTGACACTTCACCCCCCAAAAAAAACCCCCGGAAGGGGCCGTGAACGGGGGCCAACCCCCGGGGGGCCGTGTCCAACCGTTTTTCCGACCCGACCCGAGGGCCCCCTGGGCCCGGGGAAAAACCCGGTCCAGGTAAGTCGGTTTTTTCCCGGGGTTTTTTTTAATTTTTTTTTAAATTTTAAAATTTTGTTTATTTATTTTTTCCCGAATTAATTAATTTTAATTATTTGTTATTTAGTTATTTTTTTATTTATTTATGTTTTTAATTTTTAAAATAAAAAAGGAAAATGTAGAAATTAGATTTTTAGAATTTAATAATGAAAAAAAATAAAAAAAAAATTTAATAAAAAAGGATAAATAAAAAATAAAATAAAAAAAATAATAAAAAAAATAGAAAAATAATTAAAAAAAATTTTGGAAAAATTTAAAAATTAAAAAATTTTTGATGTCAAATAGGGTAGTAATAAACAAAAAATTCCCCCCAAAAAAAACACAAAAAACAACAAAAATTTTCCCCAAAAATCACGAAAATTCCCAAAAAAAAAAATTTTCCCAAAAAACCCCAAAAAATCCCCCAAAAAAACTCCCGAAATCACAAAAATAACAAAAAAAATCATAAAAAATCATAAAAAATCATAAAAAAAAATTTAAAAAAATTTTTGGGGACTTAGAAAAATCATTTTCTTTAAAAAATCAAAATTTATTTTTTTCCCTACAAAAAACATTTTTTTCAAAAAGAAATCAAGCTTAGGCCCTTTGAGGGTTTTTTTAAAAATTCCCCAAAAAAGGTAAGGGGCATAAATCGAAAAAATTTCAAAATTAAAATTCACCAATGCATAAAGATTTTTCCCAAAAAGCGGGAAATAAAAGGGTTTTTTGATCCTGAGTACAGGTAAAGTAGGCACCCATTCCCCGGGGGCAAACGCATAAAAAAATGAAAAATCCTTTTTCTTTAAATAAAAATTTTTAAAACAAAAACAAAAATTTAAAAAAACAAAATGAAAAAACAAATTTTTAAAGATGGGAACAATTTTTTGGGGATTAGGGGGGTAACCGTATAAAGGTTTTTTAAAAGGGTTTGGGCCCCCGGAAATTAGGGAAAAAACGGGTTTTTCCCCTTTTTTTTCTTCTTTAAAAAAAAGAGAAGAGGGGAAATTTAAAAGGGCGACAGGGAAATCCAAATTTTAAGACTAAATCCGCTTCCTTTAGTCTTTAAAAAACTTTTTTTCCCAACAACATTTTGGGGGGGGGACTCCAAAAAACAAAAAAGAAAATTTTCCCTTTAACCTTTTAAGTCAAAGGGTCTAGAAATTTAAAAGAGCATAAAGGGTTTTTTTTAAAGGTTAGGGAAAAGGGGAAATTAAAAATCCTTTTCCTTTTATATTAGCTTGGAAAGCACCAGTGGAGTTGTAAGAACTGCTTCAACTTATCAAAGGTAATCTAACATTGGTCAATCCCTTGAAGGTTAGTTAGGTTTTTCAAAGTTTGAAGAACTCAAAGCTCTTGTTCCCATTTTTAGATATAAAGGTAACTGCATCCTGTGAGCTGCTGTACCTCTTTTATCAATTTCAGGGGTTACATTTCAAGGATAACTTAGATCTTTTCATGGTTCGACTCTATGTCATGCTGAGTGACCATATATCTAAGGAACTTCCCTAAGGTTGCCTCATAGATGCACTTTTGGAGGTTAAGCTTCATATTATACTGCCTTAGAGTATTGAAAGTTTCTTGCAAACCTTGGAGATGGTTTGCGGGTTATCGACTTTTGACAATCATATCATCTATGTATACCTTAACATGCACCCTATCTATTTTTTCAAACATTTTTGTCTCCAACCCTGATATGTAGCCCTGGCATTTTTAACCCCAAAGGGTATTACTTTGTAATAGTACTTTCCAAAGTTGGTGTTTAAAAAAAGTATATACTTTATCATCTGGCTCCATTTTAATCTAGTCAAAATTTTGGAATCTATGAAGCTTAGCAAACATGTTGAGGTAAAATCGATGAGCCGGTCGTTTCTTAAGGAGGGGAATGCATTCATTTGGGCAAGCTTTGTTAAGATCCATGTAGTTTATACACAATCACCATTTCCCATTGGATTTCTTGATTACCACAATTGGCTAGTTAAGTCGAGTAACATTCCTCTATGATAAAACTTGCTTTGAGCAACTTTACATCTCTTCTTCAATAGTTGCTTGTTGTTTTTGAGGCACAGTGTCTTCTTTTTTACTTTAAGATCTTGGGATTGCTATTGACATTAAGGTGGTGCTTCATGACTTCTAAGAAAATGCCCCCAAAATATCTGATGGTGACTAAGTCAATATATCACTACTAAACCTAAGGAAGTCGATAAGTCGTTGTTTAAGCTCTATGGGCATAGACATGCCTACTCGCGTGGTCTGCTCAATGCTACTACTAAGATGAAATTCCTCAATCTCCTTGGTCGATCCTTCCCTTATCCCAGCTTCTGTTTAAGTCTTATTTCCACACTAAAGATCTCCTCCCATTTTAAAGCCTTCAAGTGTAACATGAGTACCAACTCTTGGTTTCCTCAACACAAACTTACTCTATTAGGCGTTGGAAACTTTACCTTCAAGTGTGGCATTAAAGATGTCATCTTGAAAGTGTTATGTCTTGATCACCCCAATATCACATTATAAGGTGACCAGCAGTTTACCACTAGGAACTCGATGTTTTGTTAGGCCACAATGTCATCATCCTTGAGCTCTACGGGAAGGATGACGATGTCCACAGCTCTAACAGGTTGATTGTTGAATCCATAAAAATCATGATTATAGGATTTCGTCTTGTTTTTAAGCTTAGACTACATCTGTGTCGTATGCATGTTTAAAGATAATATTTGCTACACTACCTGTATTGACCAGAATTTCTTTACCTTAAATTTGGCAATCCTGCACTAATTATCAAGGCATTGTCATGAGGGGCTTGCACCCCCTTAGGCCTTCATTTGAGAAAGAGATGGATGTGTCAAATCTTAGCCTTTTGTTATGTAGCTCATCACTTACTGGCTGATTGGAGCATTAGCAAAGCTTGAAGTACTCAACCGGCCCCATTATAAAGCCCCCCAATGATTGTGTTAACACACCATTAGGGGCTTGATTTTGGGGGGCTATTGTTATTGTTGTCCAGTTCATTATGACCTTGCTCCTCCTAGCTTCTTTAAGTAGGTCGCTCGACAAAGTTGTTGAGGTCAATGATGTACCCCTGAAGATATTCTTGCTAGAAGAGTCTTTTGATAGTGTTTTTAAGTTTGATAATACTCGTCTATGTTGTGACACTAGTCTCTATAGAAGTTGTAGTATTTGTTAGAGTTTTTCTATTCGAATCACCCTGTAATCTGCTAGTTGGGCATGATGTGCATGTTGTGTACTTTCATGAAAATATCTCTCACTAGTTGGTTTAAAGGGGTATATGTTGAAAAGCTTGAGATGGTGCATTTTCTATCTCTTATGCCATCATACCATGATGACCCTTGATCTTGCTTGTGGGCTAAGGCGATCTTTAACAAATCCTTTCTTATTCTATTTCTTATTCGACTTGCTTTGATTGGATTCCCTCTTTGCCAAGATAAAATCTTCTGCTAGATGTACTTTCGCACTTTTTCCCTAAATTCCTCAAAGTTAGTTGTTTATTCTTGCCAAGGATTTAAAGAAGTCACTAACAGGCTTGACACCCTGAATGACCATGTTTAAGGCAACTCCTTTGTCGACATTGGAATCTCTAACATTGCAGCATTAACCAAGCAAGGTACTCCCTCATTAGCTTATCGTAACCTTATTTGATCAAGTGTAAGGTGGAAAAATCCTTCATTAGGAGTTTGCTCGTTAGAAAATGCTGTTAGAGCTGGTTAACCAACACATTAAATGAGGATATGGAGTTGGCTGGTAAATTATTGTGCTGGGTCCGAGTAGCCTCATGTAAGGTGCTTGGCCTTATAAGCAACCGCATCACTAAGACCGTGTAGGTTCATCATTGTTTGAAAATGGCATAAGTGATCATCTTAATCAACAATTTCGTCATAGTTGTCAAGCTAAGATAGTGCACATTTGGTGGTAAAACCTCCTTTTATATCACCTATGTAAAGGGAGTTCTATTGATTAAAAATCTAGTAAAGAATCAGCCATCTTGCTCTCCTTCAGGTTGGAGGGACGTTTAATATAATCATTAATCTGTCGATGTCTATGTCATGGACCTGTTTGTTAGCTCTGATTGAGTGTCAGATGGCTCGAGTAGTTGCTCCGAATTAAAGCATCGTTATGGCTACGTGATGTAACCAACAAGATTAGAGGGGAATGAGCCGACCTTCGCGACTCTACAAGCAAAATTGGCTCAACAAGAGCACGATTGCAGAGTTATGTAGATCAAGCTTACTAATTCAATTGTTAGGCATTCACCAATGGTGATGATGGTGGAAGGTTGTTACATGGTGGTTTTGAAGAAGGGGTAGATACATTCTCCAACTTTGGTATATTAGTCAATTGCTCCGATTCGGCTACTTGAACTTAGAGCTTTGTGTTATCATTATGAATAGTTTCATTCTATGTAGCTAGTGTTTTGCATGAATTTCCTCAATCCAAAAAATGCTAGGTGTCAATTTGTTAAATGTTGGTGTTTGTGAGCGAGTTTGGTTGTTGGGATGCCATAACTTAGACGTTTTGGTCCACTACCAAAGCATCAATAGTCTCTTTTGATTTGGTAGTTTTTATCTAGTTTCTAGCATTGTGGTTGTGAGTATGATCACGAAGACGATGTCAAATGTTATGTTGGGGTTTCTCGAGTGGTTGATGTCAAGCCAGATTTTGGATTTTTCCTTAATTAACCATATTAAGTCCAACCCACTTAATATAAGTTACTTGACAATAAAATTAAGAAAAAACTATATTTTTAATTATCTTAAGAAAATTGAAGCCACACCAACCCAAGTTGGAAAGTAAGATAGTTAAGTTAATGGGTGGATTAACTTTAATTAGCTATTGGCCTGTGAATTTTTCTAAAAAACAATCTTTAAAAAAATTTAACTAGAGAATCTGACTCGAAGCACCCTATTAAAACATAAATGTTACTACTTGTTATTTTTCAAAAAAATGAATTAAAATTTTTTTTAAAAATTCTTTTCACCATAATGGCAAAACACAAAAAAAATCAAAAAAATTAAAAAACTTTTAATTTTTTTTTTAAAAAAATTTTATAAATTTTTCTTTTCCCTTATTTAATAATGATATAAAAAAGAATAAAAAATTTTTCATTCTTGCTTTAATTAAAAATTTAACTAAAAAAAAATAAAATATTTTTATCTTTTTTTATCATTTAAAATTTAAAATTTTTAAAAGGGAAAAAAATATTTTTTGGGAAAAAATTTTTTTTGGTAAATTGAAATTTGGGAAAAAAATAATTTTTTTTTTTTTTTTATATGTGGTTTTCCTAGTAGGTGCTTTCATACCAAATAATCAGGAACAAAAACCCAGTAGTTCTGTTTTTTTTTTTTATTTAAAAAATTAATGGAATTTAAATTAAATTTTTAAACAAGAAAAAATTTTAAACTTTATTTCTCAAATTTTTTTAAAAAAAGAACTAAAACCATCTAGCTTTGAAAACAACAATTTAAAAAAATTTTTTTTCACCCCCTCAATTTTTTTTTTGTGAGAAAGAATTTTTTTTTTT
>JBBMOL010000761.1:0-74012 GCA_037954665.1 Laguncularia racemosa
TTTATCATTTTTATTTTTTTGAATTTTTTTTTCTAAAATTTTATTTATATAAGTTTTATTTTTATTTTGATTTCAAATTTTTCATTTTTCGTTTTTTGTTTATTTTTTATTTCTATGATTCTAGCTTATATTAAAAATTTATTTATTATTTATTACTTTTATTGTTATTTTAATATCTTACCTCATACTAAAGGTTTTATTTTTATTTTTTATTTTGTTATTATTATCACACATATTTTTATTAAACTTTTATTTAATTATATTTTTAATTTTTTATTAAAAAATTCCTTAGATTTTTATTTCTTTTTTGTTTTTGCCATCGGGCAATTACACCATGACAATGCAAATGGATACTTTATTTTTAAAACTATGGGACAAGTCTAAAATAAATCTAATAATAAAAAAATAAACACATAAAAAGAAATAAAAAAAAAAATCCCCAACCCAGGTTTTTAAGTAACATGTAGATCGGATCGCAGGTTAGGTTAGATCAAGTCTAGGTCGGGTTGGTTCGGGTCACAGTGATGGGGCTCTTTGTCGACAATGTTTTAATGGTCTTTGAGGGTAGTTAAGGGGTTTTTTCCCTGGGTTTTTTGGGGGGGGAATTGATTGGCAATGTTGGTTTTCATAAAAGCTACCCTAGGGTGGTGTTTCAAAGGTAGCCGGTAGTGATGGTGAGGGTGGTTTTTTTATCCAAGATTCTAGCGAGTCCTTACCTTGTGAGACTAATTTTTCTTGCCCCTCTCAACCTAAGGGAACTAATGGCACCTAAATCGAAGCTAAAGGTTGAGTATAGGTGGTGAAATCCTGAGAGAAGTTTCGACCGACGGTGGTTCTTTTTTTCCTAGAAGAGGGAAATGACTATGGCGAGCTTATGAGTGCTTTTTTTTGAGTGATTTTTCTAGCTTTTGCTTCTCATGCTTCTATGGTATTTTTGGGCACCATTAACAAGCTTGGGACCCTTTAGATTAGAATAGTCGGGCATTAGACAGCAATGCCTACTCCATCCCAATTGGCTTGATCCTTTCTTTTTTGTTGAGATTTGTGTTTATTGATTTTTTTTTGCTAAATGTTAGTAGATTTATGTAAAAAAAAGAGCTTGAAACAACCAAAACTTACATTCATCTTCTCCCTGTGGTTGTCGATTAGAGGTTGAAGATGGGTCACATGCTGGGCATGTTGACTGAATCTAGCCAATTAGAGGCTGCCACGTGTCCACTTGGAGGGGAAAAGAAGAAAAACGCTCAAAGTACCTCGATTGGATTTGAACTCGTGACTTGCCTCCTCCCACGTGCAGTAGGTGCATGCTCAGTACTAACTGAGCCCAACCTATTTCTTGATTTATTATTGCAATTAATTTACCTATAAGCTAATGGTCTAATTAATTTTTATTGATTTAAGGTTCCCAAAAATTAATTTAGAATCTCATATTTTTCCTTATTTTGTTGAAAATGTTCACACTTTTCATTAATTTTGGTTATTTTGTTATTTTTTTTTTTAAGTTTTTTTTCATTTACTTGACTTTATTCATTTTTTTTCTTTTTCTTTTCTCTTTTTTTGTTTTTTTTTATATATATATTTTTGTAAACCAGACTTTTTTTATTACTATTATTTTTTATTTTTTCATTATTTATTTATTTATTTTATTATATTTTAAACAAATTTAGCGATGGCAAAAAATAGGGTGTCTATAATAAACATTTCACTTGTTATCATTATAGGACTAGTCAATCCTCATGGTTCAACACAAAAGAGTTGTCACTCCATCGTGTTTAGTGCACTATCCCCCTCGATCCTCAAATGGAGCCTTTAACTGCATTTGATGGAATTCGAAGTGCGAGCTACGTCCCAATTCATTCCATTGGATTAGCACAATGATTACAGTATTGGTGGAGCGATGGAGGCAAAAGCGCACACATTCTACATGCCAACAAGAGAGTTTACTATTCACCCTAGAGGATTGGAGATTAGTTGGGAAACTCCTCGTTGATGGTCAAGCATTACAAGAAGTAGTTACCTAGATTGGAGTGTGATATGTGAACAATTGTTAGGGGCGATTTCGGACCCTAGCGGTTAGAGTGGGTCGCGTTAGCATGACGTGGCTTCATGATATGTTTAGATGCTGCCATTTGGGCATTGATACTAAACAAATCCATTGATATATGTGTCTGTTACATAATGCAGTTGCTAGGGGGATTTATCTTTGTCGATAAATCTAGCCCTCTCATCTATGCAATGTGGTTATCTCTGTTTGAGTATTTCAACATTACTGGGGTATATAGCTCGGGGTCCGCATGTTTGGCCTGGTTTATATCGCCAACTTTGTGTCGCACATCATTGTTGACACATGAGAAATTGAAATAGATTTCCCTACATAATACCCCTAAGCTAACACAGACTATATATAGAATCTAACAATCCATTAGTGGTACTGGGAACATAAGAATGGACACTCAGTATCACCCGACCCACGTTGTTAGCACATATCGGGATGCGTTCGATGGTTTAGAAATCGCTTTTAAGTTTTTCATTTAACCTTTTTTTTTTTTTTTAAATTCATCATTTTGATGTTTAAAATGAATAAAATTTTTCCTATCCTTTAAGTGTAATGAAAACCCATATGAGGGGAAATGTAATTTAATCACTACCTTTTTTCTAAAAAGGCGAATGACATTTGGGTGGCTGGGGTAAAACAAAATATTTTTCCCAAATTGTGGAGAAATTTTTTCCTTGACTGGTGGCTAAGCAGTTTGTTGGGTTTCAATATACCCCACAACGAAAAACTTTTAGCGGGGCCCATCAAATCGACCTATGGGGGGGGGATTAATGTTAAATTGGTTTTAGTCTATTTTGCAGTGTTTTTCCACATGTGGGAAATTAGGGGGTTGATCGAGGGGGATAATGGAGGGCTTTTGTGGTGTGCTTTAAAGGTTTTACTTTTCGTGGTATAGATTGATCAACCAGGATTTATTTTAAAAAATAACGTGAAGATGATTATGGACCCGAAGTTTTCAACCTGTTTTAGTTTTCAGCTTCAGTTGATGTAAAATTTGAAAAAAAATGCCATGCCCATGCCCAAAGTTGATTTCAAAAACCAAAAGGAGAAGGATGTCGTCAAACCAAGGTGTTTCCAATGCGCACTTTCCCTTGAGCGGGGGAAGAAGGAATTACCTGCTTTGAGTTGATGTTGCCTTGCTTCAACGGGGAATTGCTGTTCAACATTCTGGTTTTCTTCCTGTTCTTAAAGAATTATTGGGGCCCCTTTTTTAGGTAGGTTTTTGTGGGCCCTTTTTGAAACAGAGACTTTTCCCAAGGGGGCTTGAACGGCCCGCAAAGACTTTGTTTTCCATAAATTTAAAAGAAGTGAGAGGGTTGTTTGGGCCACCGAAAACTTTTGGATAAAGATGAATATTTTACAAATGAGTGGAAGGTCTGGCCACCTTTGGAAAAGGGAAATGGCGTGGCATTTGTATCTTCATGATCGATGAGCAGAGGGAAAATTGAATCGCTAAAAAGACATGGTCTTGGGGAAAACCAGTTCCTTTGGTCATTTCTTTTCAGAATTAGCTATTATTCTATTTTAAAATTTTTGTTTGGGGCGTGGGGAACGGACTTTTGATGCTGAACTTTGTCTTTAAAGAACTCGTTCCACCAATTTCAGTATGAAAAAGCTTTCCCGGGACATTTGGGGGAAAAAAGTATCTAAAAAAGGGAAAATGAGGTGCCAAACTTGTGCTTTTGGGGGGGAGGTGGGAAATTTCAGAATTCCCCTTAAAAAAAAGTTACAGATAGCACAACTTGAAAAGAAGATGTTTACGGAGCCAAGGCCAGAAAGAGTCCTTCATTATCTTTTCCCGGAGCCTTTGTAAAGGTAAGGGGAAAGGGGGAACTGATTGGGGTTGGGGAGCCCCTTTTTTGGGGCCAAAGTCATTTAAAAAAAAAGGGGTTTTTGGCCTTGCCTGCTCGAGGGGGGTGGATATTTAGTGGAAAACTTTTTTTTCATTGCTCTCAGGGCCCCTAGTGAGAAATAGCTTTAAGACCAAAAAATTTTTCCCTTTTTTTTTTTGTCCTGGAGAAAAAAGGCGAAATGAAAGTGGTTTCCCGTCTAGTTGGCTTTTAAAATCTGCTCTTAGCAAGTAAGAATATCGGGTTTCCCTTTTGATTCCCGGGGCCGAAGCAAAGCAAAGCATATTACTTGGGTGTTTCGGAGTTGGGGGTCGTTCCTCAAGGCCCTTTCCCAAAATTTTTCCCCGTAAAGGATATGGGTATCGGGATCCCGAAAATTTTTTGAACCCGGTCAACCAGATTGATGAAAAGGAAAAAAAAAGTTATTTTCTCATTTCCCCTGCACAAGTCTCGGGATGGCCAATTTAAATGAAAAGTTCCCCGAGGAAAGAAAAAGTAAATAAAGAAATTCTACAACTCGAAACGAAAAAGCCCTGAATCACAGCTTAAAAAAATTTTGAGATGAAAATAAAAAACCATTCAAGGGTATGAAAAGCTTTGGGCCCTTTTTGATGGAGTTTGGGGTTGTCCCGTTAAAAGGGGAGGCCGCTTGCTTGGGTTGACCCCAGGGGATGAATACTTTTTAAAAGAAAAAAAATGTTTAACGGTTTCATTCAATGAGCTTGATATCACCGATTGCAGCTTGGCCGTTGTTTTATACCCGGGGGGAAAACAAAAAGAGGGAAATCAAAATTTAAGGGGAGAAATTGCTAGGGCCATTGCAACAAAATTTAGGACAGTGCTAGAAGAGTAGCGTTTGGTTCAACATGAAAAAAAGTTGGATTTTAAAAGTAGAGTAAAGTGGAATCCCCAGTGGGGGCCATATTTGAGGATGTTATTTACTGCTGGTCAAAGGGGGCCGGGTTTGGGGAAATCATACAGTGGGTGTTTTATTTGAGGGTAGTATAATTAGAAATGCCCGAAGGTTGATGAATTTTTGAAAACAGCGGGAAAAACTGCTGATCAGGCGTGGGAGACGCTGATCTAGAAAGCAAAATTTTTGGCCTTTTTTCGAAAGGGTTTTTGTTTGCTAATTTCCCTTTTATTTTGTAGAGAGATGTCCAGTAGTGTTTGCATTCAGAGCCTTTTCCCCCTTTTTGTTTAAGTTTTAAATTCTAAGTTCAAAGATGATTCCATTTTCTTAAAAAAAAAAAAAAAAACGAAAAAATTACGAGCATGGAAGAACCTCACTTGCATGTTGACGAACAAGATGCTAAAGCAAATGATCCCGGCAAAGCATAACCCTTTATCCATAATAAAACTTGTAAGGGAAGTGAAAGTAATGGCTCTTTAGTTACTGGCAACTGTAAAAGAATAATTTTATATATGTATTGCAAAACCCTTTTAAAGCATTCACTACTAATACGAGCACCTCAAGCATGAGCAAGCTAAATTTATAAAGCGAGGGTGGAGTTAAGGATAGCAACTGTTCAAGATGAATAAGGAAAGAAAGATTGTATCTAAAGACAGATATGCACTTTCTATTTAATTGAATGATACAATTATATAAAGAATGTCATCAACAGCGTGGGAGGCAACAAATTCATTTCCAGGAGCAATATGAAGCATCTAAGGAAGTGAATTTTACAAAGAAGATTACCAGAGATATTATTACTTGCCAAAAGAAAAGAGATAAAGGGGGAAGATAAGTGTGATCTTCCATCAAAGATTTGAAGTGGTTTAAGATATATATTATATATTATTTAGTTCATTAATAGATCAAAGATATACTATACACTTAAGGGTCGCGCCAAAAAAGAAATTACTATTATTATCCAGAACTTTTGCTCCTATCAAAATTAATGTACTTTAAAAACCATGGATTTACTAGTACATTTCCATGGAGTAGAATCAGCAAGCCAATTGAAGTCATTAATAGAGAATGGAGACATTGAAGACAACTTAGTAAGTAGTTTATCAATATATATATATATAAGATTGCTATTAAGAAAATTTATGCATATGGTTGTTTTATGAGCAAAGTTATTTCTTTGCTTAAAGGAGATACATGCAATTAAATGGTGCTGCAAGCCATATGCATTTAAACAAAAAAAAAAAAAAATAAATTATATGCAACGTTAGTCCAAACTCTTGTAATATGAAATACACAAGACGTATATATGGCAGTGGTGTAGCTATTTAATAGCACAATGTGCTAAACAATTTCAAAAATAACCATTAAAAAGGCTAATCAAAATGCCTAAACCCTTCGACCTCATGCGAAGGTTTTTTGCAGGGGGCCAAAATGTAAAGGGTTAAAATTATTATGCAAATATTTTGGGGCTAACCCCATTAATTATTTGGTTTGGGACTCATTGGGTTAGGTGATGGAACCTAAATGAGTTCGATTTAAATTTTTAGGATGACTTAGGGATAATTGGCTTAGTGGACTCAGAAAAGGGATCGTTAAACTGGTCTATCTAGATCCAACCTTTCTTAGGCAAGCTCATGTACTTATGAGGAAGGCTATTGGTCTTGAGCCTATGGTAAGCTCATTAGGATAACCCTAAATTGAGTAGACTCCATCTCGCTTATTGATCACTAAAGTAATATAACGAATGTCATTAGGCCCAAGAGTCTATAAATACTTAGCCATTACTCCTCATTAAAGGACTTTTTCCTGAATTCCAAAGATCAAAAAAACGGTGTTTCACCATGAGTTCTCTACTCTCAAAGATCAAACAAAAGATCAGGCAATGAATGATCTCCATTGCCTAAGAATTGCAAGGTTAACGCTTGAGGTCCCCTTTGCTCCCTTATCTGTCACTTATACATTCGAGACGCTTGAGATTTCCTATTCTACTCCTTGCCTCTCTCCCCCTAGTCATCTCATCACGTGCTATCTTTAAATCACTTTTCTCTAAAGTTAGTATAGTGTGATACCCGCGTGATACGCACATGACCCTCCTGCAGGCCCCCCATCTACAGTGTCATAAACAAAACTGCTACACCGCAAATGGAGGGTGCCATCTATTAGCTTCTTCTTGAACCGCCGACTTGATGCCTACATGTCTATTGTATGAGGCAAATGGTTTCACGACTTGGATGGTCGCCAACAACATGTTCCTTCAATTTCCTCAAAAACTAGCCCATGTCTCAACCATTTCCTAATTAACCAACACAAATGAGAGCAGGAGTATACAGTTGTTGCATTAACACCATAAGCAATTACAACTTATGAGTATACTTCCTATACAAAATTTTTGCGTTAATGGTAACAACTGGTTTAAGGAATCTCCACACTGCAATGTATGGCCTAAATTCCCATAATACTCACTTTAGTGTAGACACCCAAGGGTAGTTGATCTGCTTTACCCCCAATCAATTTGTATTTCAAGATTTGTATTTTCTATTGCATTTAGAAGTTTAGGGAGTTCATTGTAAGACTTCTCCCAATTCCCGTACACATGCTCGATAGCCCATTTCTTCCCCTCCTAAGCTCATCTCTTATCGATCTTGAAGCCAAACTCCTGTTTAACAATAAAAGCTAGCCCCGCTACCTTCATATTAGGATTATCCCTAACAAGATTTGCAAATTGGCTAGCAAAAAGATAGCAATCAAGTTGTAGGTGATCCTAACTAATCAGCGAGTTATTACATATGTGTGAACCTTCGAATCTCGTCACTATGAACATGCCCTTTAACTTCTTCTTTCGAACTTGAAGCCTCCATTTCTAACAGTTGTCTCTTCTAAAAAATAAACAAACCACAACAATGGACTATACTCTAAAACAGTGAAGTTACAATGGTTCTTCACATGGTAAGCTTTCACTGCTTGAATCACATCTGTTTTCATTCTGAATCTCATGCTTTTGTAAAAAATCATCACCATTACTCTAACCATTGCAAATATTTGTTTGCTCTTGCTTGAAATAAATGGTAACTATCATCATCACTACTTTGTAATACAGAACATGATTTATAACTGCCATGCTTGGTGATTCAACTTACTTTGATTGAATATTGCCTATCTTGATTACATATGTATGGTTGAGAGTCTTCTTCAGGTACTTTATTTCCATCATTTGCACTTTCCCCTTTTTTCCTCATTAGAACCATCCTTGTTATTGGTAAGTCTCCTCTACAACACCCATTCATACATCAATGTCAGTTGCAGTCTCCACCCCCAAATAAACCCATGTATAGATCATGTGTGTCTAGTTGTTGTAATATTGGAGTAACTGCTCTATTTTTTCATGTTCATCACTAACTTCCATTGGGGTTGGATTGAGGGTTCAAATGTCAACGACTCAGGTACATTTCTGCAGTGTCATGTAATAGATGTGGTTGATTACTTGTATCGAATCTTTCCCTTATGGAGGGCCCCCCAAAATCATTAGAAATTCTGATGTACAATTGTTATATGCTATGATTTGATGATTCAACTATTTCAATGAAATTTTCAATGTCTTCATCATCTCTAATTGCCATAAAACGCATAACATGTACCTCCCCCATACATAGGATGCTTGTGAATTATCTCAACCTCAACTTCAATTGGATCGACTCCAATGCTCTAGTTTTTCTGTATAAAAATTCATTGTAGTTGACATTTTTCTTCATTTTCAACTTCTTCATCGACTCCCTATTATATTTCGGCTCCCAGTTACCAGCTAAAATATTTTCAAATGCTTTAGATTATTAATTTCACGTGATTAACTATTGTTTCCTATTCATAGATATATAAATTATGAGTTTTTTTTAAATGACAATTTTCAATAATAACATTGTAAAAATTAGCCAAAAAAAATCAAAATATTCCATATCATTTTTTATTTAATTTTTTTCCCATTATTTCATAACAAAAATTTGAAAATTTAATTAAAAAACACTATAAAAATTATTTTGCATACCAAATATTATAAATTTTTGTCACAATTTTTTTAATAACCAACATAGATAATATTTTCAATTTAATTTTTACAAATAATATTAAAGTTTTTATCATAACAAAGTATTTTCATACTAATGCAAAATTAATATCATATGTTCCCTACTATAGGATCAACATAAATCATATCTAACGCATTGCAAAACTAACAATAAGTAGTAACATTTTCTACAAATATAAACATTACAACAACATTTTTCTCAAATAATAATATCAACACTATTAAAAAAAACTTCAACTATTTTTAAAAGAAACACCACAATTGATTAATCGTTGAGGAAATTCTTAGATCTTAGTATATTCGTTCAATCTTACTCTACATAAACAATTCTTCTTCTTCCTACAAATGAGAAAAAAAAAAAAGATCGAGTTTGTAGATTGAAAATTAAAAGTAAATGTTTTCTGTTTTGTATTTATATTTTTAATTTTCTATATTGTTGTTTCGTGAGTTGCTTTTTCCATTGACGGTTTAGATGTTAAAGAAAAAAACAAAAATGAACGGTAAGATTACTCGGGGTAGCAGAATTGAAGGTGTAGATTAAGTCTACCCCTTCAGTACAATTGTTTTGTGGGTGTAGACCAAGTCTAAGTCTTTAGTTTTGAAAATTTTTGAAAACACTGAATTTACAAACTACGTTTACATCTTTAAAACTTTTTTAGGAATTATTATTTTGATACAATATTCATGTAATTTGTTTTTTTTTTAAAAATTGCTACATGGGCTGAATGATGTGCTTAAAACCAAGCCCAAGCACACAAACCCAATTGAAAAAACCAATTACGCAATGAAAATCAAACAAATCTTAATCTCATGAACAATGGCGTCAATTTCCAATGAATGTAACCAATTCTTCAATTAGGATGTAATAAATTCTTAGATCAAAATATGATGATGCTCTGATACCAAATTATGATATGCCAAAAACCCAAAGGTCTAAGCACATGAAAATGAATAAAAGAAACAACCTCAACTCCACATTATAAACCGGTTCAAAAAGATCATGAATTGCGTGAACCCTAATGGAGATTTGATGAAATCCGAAGGTCAAAGATGCAATTAACAATCCAACAATGATAAACTTCCCCATAAAAAAACAATCACAAAATTTCCCCACGTGAATTACACACAAGAACCTTAAGATCCAATTTCGTAAATCCCCTTCCCATAATCTCTAACTCAAAGTTCAAAATGATTAACAATTTTTGATGGTGAATCACAAGTATGATAATTACTCAAAATAAACACACTAATTCGATTAAAACCCAAAATTCAAATTTGCCCAAGAAAAAGTTTCTAATCTAACCCTAGATATTACACACTAGAGAAGAAAAAAAGAACACACATAAGTAGAGATTGATATGACTCACAATTTCAAATTTTTGCACTTGCCACAATCTCAACTCTTGGAAATTGAAATTGATAAGAGAAAATGGAACTAGGGAAGCCCTAATCCCTCTCACAAAATGTGATGTCAATTTTGAAAATTTTGGCCTCCTCAAAAACCCCACTATAAGCAAGTATTTATACTTGCTCCTTTTAGGGGTAGAAAATGCACAAAATTACAACTATGCCACTTTTAAGGTGGCCAGTCCTAAATGACAATTACAATAAAAAAAAGAAAGTGTCCCCAAAAAAAAATACAACATAAAATAGTCCAAATAACAATTACAAAATAAAAGAAAATAGTCTTTCATATGTGAGTTCTTCCATAGGATTCGTCAACCCAATTCATCGCCGGTTCAGGTCGGTCCATGGATAACCCATAAGCTGAGTCTGAGTGAGTTTGTCCATCGCCCTATAAAATATGATAAGTTTTACCTGTTGGAATATATAATTACATGGATAAGATAAAAGAGGTTAGTAAATGAATAATTCTGGGTCGATTTGCTCAAAATGGGCCCTTATCTCCAAGATTCAAATTCCCTTTTGTTTTTGCCCTAATGATATACCTTATCGGATTTTTTATTCCTATCACTAAAGGATAGATGACTGTGCCGATCGAACTAGTACTACCTTATCGGTAGGTATGTACTATGTATAGAAATGAAAATGATATATATTTTTTTGATGGACAATATCTCTTTTAAGTCTTTTTCAACAAATGGAATTTGATTAATTAGCGGCGTGTGTAATGAGGTTCCTCTACTTTCACTTTTTGTCATGAATAACAAACAATTTATGTTGGTTTTCAACGACCTTAGATGATGGTGGTAGAATCTGTGGGGAATCCTTGGTGGGTGAAAAGCAAAACCCCAAAACCGAATTTGAGACCTTAAGTGTTGAAATAATTTCCAATTTAAACAATTTAATTCATCACAAAACCACAACCATTTAGCTTTAATTTCCACCAATCTAATTGAAATTAAGATAAAATTCTATTGAAAATTCTTTAAAAGTTTTTGGGGTTTTTGGGGTTTCCCTAGTGAGAAACAATAAGTTTCTCAATGGGTTATGAGATATTAGCTAATCTTATGTGTTCCTTGTATATATTAAAGTTATGAAAACCTTAACTTGGTGAACAATATTGCTTTAAATTGTTCCAATTTGGCCAAAAGAATGTACATACTCATTCATTATGTCATGTCCCTTTTTAGCACGCTTTTTACTTGATTTATACAGTTAAAATAAGATATGTAATGTGTTCTATAATGAGTTCTTATTTGATTTACACAATTGATTTAATAAAAATAATAATAATAATAATAATAATAATGCACAAAATTGATCCAATCTTGCCTCAAAAGTTTACTTCCCTAATATTTCTTCTTTCCTCTATCAGTTTTTGTGAATAGGAAAAAGAAAGATTAAGTTGGCCCAAAAGTCAATTGTACAACCTATGATACTTTAAAAAAAAGAAGAAGAGCATTTTTGTGTCTAGAAAAGATCAATCTCTAGCTTCTAAATGTGTATGTGCCCTCTTACCATACTTTGCTACATGTAAAGTCGTAAATAAGTCAGTTGGGAAGAATACGATGTTGAGTTTAAAGTGCAAGATCAATTAGAAATTTTAAAGCTCAAGATTAACTTAAGCTCAACTAAGTTTAGAATTTCAAGCTTGAGTTCGATTTAAAGTAGAGCATGAGCTCAAGCTCAACTCAATTAGGTTAATTCATACTTGATTTTTTTAAAAATATTCTTCTAAATAAAGCAATCTAAATTTGACTTAAACAGATATACATGTAAACTCAACTGAGCTCGATTAGGGCTCTTAAGCTATCCAAGCCAAATATGATAAAACTTTGGCTTGAGTTTGATAGATTATGCGAGTAGCTTGAGCTCGTGCTTGATTTGATTACTACCAAGTTGAATTTAAGTAAATATTCAACTGATTTTTAAGTAGCTTGAGAGTAAATTTAACTCATTTACACCCCTAATTACATTTTTCCTCACCAGCTATGAATACAAATTTTAGGTTCAACTAACTTTAGGCCCATAAAATCGACCCAGCCCAATAGGTTTTTAAAAATGTAACTCTTTTTTCCATATAGAATTTTAAAAGGTTTAGTATGTATATGAGAAAAAAAAATTTTCCAAAATATTTAAATTTGACAAAACTATGACTCCATTTTGTATAGTGTCTAGCATTACTAAATTTTTTCTTCTTCTTTTTTCATAAAATAAGTAATTTTTGTCTAATTGTTGTTTTGTTTGAAGCTACAATAAATTTAAGTTATCTATTTTTTTTTATGAATTTATAAATGAGCAAGCCAATCCAAACTAGAAAATCAATTTTAATAAAAATTTGGGCCCTTTTTTTCTAAAACAAAATTCAAATTTCTATCAAATTGTATATACATATTTTGACTCTAAAAATTATTTTTAACCTAGAAAAATTACTCCACCTCTAAATAAGGTATTCCAACCTACATAAGATCACTTTTCAATTTTTCTTTTTTTTTTTAATTTTTACTATTTTTCCCGTTTTCTCCCTTTTTTTTTCATTTTTTGTTTCTTTTTTTCCTTCTATTTTTTGGTATTTTCTTAGGCCCTTATTTTATTTTCCTACTTTCAAGGGTTTTGGTATTTTGGCCTTTTTCTCTTTTTTGCTATTTTAAATCACAAAAAGAAGATAAAGGGACAAAAATGAAGTGTTTATAAGGATTTAGTGTGTTTTTGGATATTTTTGCGATTATGAAAGATGGTGGAGACTATAGTTCTAATCAATAATTTGAATTAGAGGTTTGAATTCTTTAATTGATGTTTACACACAACCAAAGAATCAAATAAAAGAGGGTTAATAGATAAATAGAGTTACTTATGGTAAATTTGTAAACAAAGAATCTCACAATCTTACTTGTCAATTTCTAAATTCGTTTACGTAATTTTTATTAATAAATAAAATAAGAAAATGTAAAAAAATAGATAAAAATTTAAAAAAAAATTAAGGGGAAAAGGAGAAAAATAATTAAAAAATTTGGGAAAAAAGAAAAATAATATTGTAAATATAAATATTTATTATTTGGAATAAAAATTATAATTTGTTTATTAAAAAAAAAAAATTCCGGTCACCCCCTTGCCTTCGAGAGTTGGAATGGGGCCCCTAGATTTAAGTGGGGTTACAAACTACTAGTGCCCATAGGTGATCGCCCACCATTTAAGGGGTCGCTTGACCTCCCCCAGTGGTAGGCAGCTATGCACGATCGCCTAAACAAATAAAAAATAAATAAATAAGCGATCAAGTTGAAGTTATGTTGTGCAACTCGACTTTAACTGACAGGTTTTCTTACTCTTCTTTTTCCCCTTGGGTGGGAAGCCACCTAAGCCCGCTAAAGGATAGCACGACTCACTTCACTCTAATGGCTATTCTGACTACCCTAATGTAAGGGGGTAACGAGAATTCCTTTTTTTTTTTGTTTGCTGATTTTTTATTTTACTAAAAATATATTTTATATGTACCCAAAAATATATTATATATATATATATATATTATACATATAAATTTTTTTATCTTTTCATTTTTTATTATTTTCCAAATTTTCTTAATTTGTAATTTACTCTATCTATTTTTTAACATTTTTTATTTATTTATATAGTAAATTACATGGATCAATCAAGAGGAGACACATGTCACAATTTATGGAAAATCTAATGATGCACTAATGGAGGACTCTTTTGCACGGTTTTACAAAGGATGAGAACTCAAAAAAGAAAAAAAAAAGATTTAGGACTCTAACAAAAAAAGTGTTAAGTGTTAAGGATTAAAATTTATTTTTCCCTAAAAATAAAGGAAATAAATTAACTCTAATAACAAATTATTGTCTAAGCTTTTCACTAAATCTAGTTGAAGGCCATTCGGCCTTCATCTAGTCAATTATGGCTAATTGACCCCACTCTGGTCTTCTTTTAGTTGTCCTTTAGGAAGACCTCACCTTAGCTAACTATATGCACTTTCAATGGTATTAACTTTTGTTTTAAACTCATTTAGGACTTCAATTCCTATCTTGCCTCTAGGTTGCAAAGATTCACCCCTAAATCTACCTTAGCTCTTGTTCTTGGTCTTTCATAAAAATTCCCTTAAAATTTTCACTATTCCATGGGTTATGAAAAAACACTACTTCTTCTTCTTATGTTTCTCAAGTGACTTTTGTTCATGCTTTAAACCCCTTCCCTTGATAAGGTAGTAACATTAATCCTCTCACCATCTATATGAAGGTGTAAGAGTTGATGAATCTACCACAAACAACCTTCTTTAAAATTTTCCATGACTTAACCAAAGTATATGGGTTACCTCCCCTAAAACTACATTGTAATAGCTATGTAGTTATTTACCAATATAAAATGGAATTTTACCTATTGGTCCATCACATAGTTCCTCTATGATAAAACATTGTAACCCCAGTGGAGGTTTTGTAAACCCATCTTCTTAAGCCATGCATTAACACCACTTTGAAAAATTTCCTCTATCAATAATAAACAACCATACTTTCCCCAAAACCCAAAACACAAAATTAAATAAATGCTTCCTTAGGCTATTTGACCCAAATTTTATTTTTTAAGCTCCTTTTTTGGACAAGATTGTAAAAAAACTTTCCTCCCCTTTTACTTCACCTTTTGTTATCATTAAAAGGTTTTTCTTTTCTCAATATTACTAAATTCTCATCATTGTCCTATTTCTATCTTCTAAAATTTTTGGGACCTTACCTTTGGAAATTTCATTTTTTTACAATTAGAAATTCTAATGTATGTGACCAAAGCTAAGAATCTAAATTTTAGTTTCAGGGGCTATCACTGATCTTTTTTGGCTCTAATCTTGCATTATGGCTATTAGGATTTTGTATCCAATCCCTTTTCCTTCTTTTTGAATATTAAGCCCTCCCCTTCTTCCCCCCATGTGTTATCTCTATCTCTAATCAATTCATCCAAAATTCCCAATAGCACTATTAGATCCTCATTTTTTTCCTTTTTTTCTACCCCTCGATTTTAATTTTGGTTAAGGGCATTCTCTAGAGTTGATAGATTATGACCCAACATTTTTGCATTTCATCCCTAAAGCTTGCAATAACATTATATTAGTTTCTCCTTTTTGTCAGTCACCTCTCACTTAATTTATAGCATTTAAAATCTTTAACATAACTTAAATATTTTGTTACCTTGCTTTAATGTTTGAAACTGTAAACCCCTTTTTGCCAAAATATTGGGATGAATCCTTCTAAAAAAGTCGCTTCATCAACGGCTAAGCCCCCATTCTTCCTCCACTTTGGTTTTTAACCCTTAAAATTTTACACAACCCTACGTGCCTCATGAATCTAACAAAGCCTATTTTCCTTGGATGATCATCATAGTATAAAAAAAAAAAAATTTTTTTTAAAACCTCATATTCCACTCCAATTATTTCATACAAACTACTACATGTAAACGAGGGAAATTTTCACTTAATCATCTCATTCGTTTTTTTAGTTATTCTTATCCCTCCTCTACTAACTGGGAATTATCCCCTTTTTTCCCTGCATTTCACCCTACTCTTTTTACCCCCATCATTTTTTACTCTGGGAGTGATTGAAAATTTTCCCCACCATTTCATGCAATGGATACCCCACAATTATTTAATAATTTTTTTTAATCCCTCAATACCTCTTTTTCATTTTATGTGAGTGCCTCGCTTTTTGGGTCTTTACAGACATTTGGTTCTAGGGAGGGGCTAGCTATAAGTCTCAAATTTTAAAATATAAATAAATTGGGAATTGACTCTTAAAAGCCAAAAATTATCACATACTATGGATTATGTACAAAGTTTTAAAACAAGAAAACATTAACCTTAGGGCACCCAATTCCCTAAATCCACAAAAATTACAAGTACAGCTTAAAATTTTTGTTTTTAAAAATTAAGATAAGTCTTTCAAAAAATAAAAAATAAAGCTAGAAAACTTCTGATATAAAGCCCTTTTCCCCAAGCATAATCATCAAACATTATTTAAAAAAACATCAAACATCATTGATTTCACCTTATTTTTAAAAAAATATTTAGACTTAAAATCACAAGCTCTCTAATATGAATGGTACACTTTGGGATTGGTGGTCATGACTTGAATGGCCATGTCAAAAACCCCTTATTAAGTATGTCCCAAAACATATAGGAGGTGGTGATGAATTAAATGAAATACAAATCAAACAAAGAATTTTGAATAGGGAACTTTTAAAGACAAACTTATGGAGAGGAAATGAACTCTTTTTTAGAAAGTAAAATAATGTTTTAGAGATTCAATCATTGGAGCAATTTAAAGAATTGAAGATTTGATTTAATATGGATATGAGGGAACATAAAGGAAAAATTGAAAATAAAGATATGTCATGAAAGACAAAATTATTAAATAACTTAACCTTAAATTGGGTTGTATCAAATTAATAATAAATTTAATCAATCTAGATGCATCAAACCCTTGGGACATGAATTACCCCAAGGCTAAAACTTAACTAGGATGAAGTCTGCCATGCTTTTTAGCTTAACCTTAATTTTTAATAAAGACAACATAAAATAGTTAAGGGGATAAGTCTTAAAAAAACTTTAAATTTTATCTCCTCTCTTTTCCATTTCTTCATTTTTCTCTACATTTTCCTCTCTCAGGAAGTTAAGCTCATCCACCTCTCCTTCCTTTTTACTCACCCAAAAGTTCAATCTACCTTCCATCCCTAACCCTCACCCCCCCCCCACGCCCCACCCCCCCCCCCCCCCCCCCCCCCCCCCCCCCCCCCCATCTCACTTCAATTACAAACATCAACTAAAAAAAGAGAAACCAGTTACCTTAACCCCACCCAAAATGTTGCAACTTGGGAAAGGGGGGAAAGGCTAAAAAATGCCTCTAAACCTTTTTTTCACCCCCATTTTATGATGGGCGAAACAGTTTAAAACACCCTTTAAAACCCAATAAAAGGTAGTTTTTGGAAAATTTTTTTTCTTAATTTGGGAATTTAAAGGGAATTCAATTAATTGCTATATAAATTTGAACCTTTTTTTTTAGTAAATAAACTCTTCTTATAACTTTTTAAGAAGTGGAATGTATTTTTTAGGAAATAGAAAATTAAGTGTGATGCTTATAAATGTAAATGTAATAGAATAAATAGAGTAGGAAAAAGAATATCAAGCAAAGGTATATAGTGGTTTCTCTTTATAAGTTAATGCACTCTTCTAACTCTATGCTAGTTTACAGTATTTAAGTAGCATTATACTATTTTGAGAAATAAAAGTATAACCACAAGTTACACGTAGACATTGCTTTGTCTCATGCTTACATCACCAACAAAAGTTATATAGATTTACAGCAGTACTCTCTTAAAATATCCCATGAAAACTACTTTTAAATACCATGTAAAGCTAGCATGCCTCGAGATCATTCAATCATTCCAAAGTATATCCATTCAGATGCTAGAAATATGCAACTTCTAAATTCTTGCTTACTAAAGTTCAAAAATATATTGTAATCTCTAAATATTTTAGAATTTACTAGGCTAATTAACTTTAAAATAACTAATTAGCATCAACTAAGAGATTGAAATTCTAACATAAACAAGTTGAGTCCTCCAAATATAGAAACTCTTATCATCTCATATTAAGTTCATAGCTTATATTAGTTCTCAATAGTCCACTTCATTGGCCTTGAATATAGTTGTTTTCCCATACCACAATTGCATCCTATTGATAGCTTCTTTCTAGATATCCTAACTTGTAGTAGCTTCGATTTTTCCATGTGGACGATTTGTGTATCTGTAACTAAAGAGGCATCAATGCATAATTACATGCCATTTTTTCTTGTTATTCGCCCTATTTAGGTAAGGAATATCTAGGTCATGATCCACCAATCCAGAATAGCTATTAGCTTAAGTGTTAACAAAAATAATATTAATTAGCTAAACATAATCGAGGTTCATTATTTCATCTAGTCCAAGGAATATCCAAAAAACCAAATGCAATACTTCTTTGTGTCAATTGATAATTCACACTTTAAAATATGTAACTAAAATTAGGATTATAACCTTAAAGTATGCCACAAATTGGTGTTCTAAAGCCTTTAGGAGCAATGAGCAATGATGGTTGAATAATGGGCTCAAAATTCAATTACCGACCTAAACATAAAGGGGATGGTTTGATTGCTTTAGGGGACTAGGGGTTGGGTGGATGCTTTGATTAACCGGCACCACCAATGATGTCTCTTAAATTTAAAACTTCATAAACATCAAAATTCTCCAATTTACACTCTAATGACCAATGAAAACAACCTAAATGGTAGAAATCCACATGCTTTACCAATTCATTTGACAACGTTTAATTGAAAGCCTTTTGAAACAACAATGACCCAACCATAGGGTTCCATATTTCAACTTCCCAAACATTATTATGTAATTTGCATACTTGATTAGATTAAAACCTAATTTTTCATCTAAAGTTCAAATTAAGGAAAATGCTTATTGATCTCTTGATTTAAACTAGGTTACTACATATGAAACATGTAAGTTATGACAACATCTTAAACACTGGACTAACTTCAATGAGCTCTTTAGACTCTTTCTTCTTCTTCTTCTTCTTGTTCTTCTTATTACTTTTCAATGGTGGTAGATGATTACCTTCTACTATAACTAGATTGCACAACCCACGTGTAATGGTAGGTTATGACCTGACTATTCATTTATGGCCTTATCATTAACACCTACACTAAGGCTAGGAGATGGCTGATAAGGGACTTTTTTTTTTTTCTTTTGCCATTTTTTAAATAGTTCTAAATTATTATCATTTTATTATATAATTTAATTAATTATATAGCAACACATATCCACTAAATGATATTTATTGATAGAGATAAGACACAATATACAAAATGAAAAATGGTAAAAACATATGTATACAAAGTGTAATTTACCTATCTTATAATATTGTTTTATATATATTTTGCCAAATTGTGTTTTATATGTTCCATTAATATATTAGTTGTGTAGTATTATTTGCTTCACAATATAGTGATTGTGTATATATAAAAATATATCATATATTGTTATACTATGTATTTACATCATGCAATTTCATAAATAGTTATTTGTGTTATATATTGTTGTTGTATCGGAATTTCTTAGTTGGTTAAATTACCTACAAAAGAGGAAGAAGTTTTAAACTATAGAGGGTGTTGGAGGTTGCTTCGATGTGACCACTCTAATGCCTAAATCTATGTGTGAAAAAATAGCCTTTTGAGTTATAAATCCTTTTCTTTAGTCTTATTCACTTTTTTTTAGTACTTATTGTGGCAAAGATCTTCTTATCTTTGGACTATCTGTGTTGCAGTAGTCTAGAGGAGGTTAGTCTAAGCACATAAAACTCGAATAAGGGTTTTAATAGGTCAAATGAGGCTTAGGAGGTTCATGCCTAAACTTTATTAACACTTGCTAGTCCCCCTCTCCCTATGCCACTCTCTTTGGTGACGGGTCAGTAAGGAGAGTTGATGGTCATATGGATAATTGAGGTCTTTAGAGTGAGATGGAATGATTCAAAAGTTGATCCCATTAGAATTTATGTGCTTTGTTCCACTTTTTCAACCTCTTTGTAGTTAGAGTTGAAGTGTTGCTAAGTGGCTAAGCAACTAGATGACTAGAACTAGATCTCCTTATGCTAAATATTATAAGGAACATACAACGTGTCACAGAGGTCCAAGTAGTTGGCTCAAGGATGATGATGAATGATAGGAAGGTACACCAAGTGTTATTATGTTTTGCTTTATTGATCCGAGCTATGGTATGCTTGAGCTTTAACGGTCAATCTTGTGGAAAATTTCCCAGTCTCACAGGGTAGCATAAAATACGAGTTAGTGGCTTCTTGAACAATTTTTAAATTTTGACTTGTCCTTTTAGCGTGTAAATGCTAGTACATTAAATGTTATGTACAATTGTTGATGCTTTGTTAAGCAGGACTTAGGTGGGAAAGTGCACACCAGTTTGATCTATGCCATCAAGTTAAATTGTAGGCTACAAAATAACAATAAAGTTGAAGGACATCTTATTGTTTCCTTTTAATAGATGTCGCTTCATTTTTTGTACGCTTGCCTATATATACTTCTTACCTTTGTTGTCTCCACACTTTCCCATATTGCTTGTTTTTAAGGAATTATTGAGTCTAAATTTTTGTTTTATTTTTCTCCAAATTCCTTTCAAATTCAATCTCAATTTTAATATGAAATTGAGCAAGTAAGCATGTCATCTTCATCTACCTCTTATACTCAATCAAATTGGGGAAGGGGAGAGGTATTTCACCACCCACCACCTGATGCGAACCCCACCAACCCGTAATGAAACCCGATGATCTAGATTTGATAATCCTCACAACCTATGAATCTATTAAGAACGATGGAAACGCGACCCATTGTCTATAGACGAGACAAGAACCTTGGTATAAGTGATAACCCCACAATCGATTATGGAATGATCAACTGATAAGTTTGGATATGAACGCTACAGATTCAAAATCCAATAAGTTTGATAGTTCTATTAAGAACCAAAAGAAATTTTCTAAAAAAAGTGAATAATCTTTGTTCAATGCTTAATTCTGTTACAATGAGTCTATGACGACTATTTACAGTCCTATAAGAATAAGTAAACAAAATGACATAAAAAACCTAATTTGAATAAAGGACAAACATTAAATGATGGGAATCAAACCTCTGGATCCAGCAGTGGGAAGCCTATTTGAATGAATGAGCCTAGACATCCACATTTTATCTTTATTTATCTTATAATAATTATCTTTACATTGTAGGAGGTACATTTTGTCAGTTTTGCAAGAAGACGACCAAGCACAATGGCAATTGGTTTATGATTGGATCACAGTCCATTATGAACCAAACTGAATCTACAAAGACAAGTGGAACCGACCTTCATTTCATTTTCATTTTTTATCTTGAGAAAACCCGACCATCTACACCTTATTGTCATGTGGAGAATTGGTTCTCAAGTGGCTTATAGGACCGGTTTTAACTATTTGGCAATGTTGTAATTTTCATTGTTTTAGAGTAAGGTATAAATACTAACTTATTGGTTTTGTAAGTAGACTTTAGAGATATACATTTAGCTGCTATTTTTGCATTTAAAAGAGAGGCTTTTCTCTATTTCATAAGACTTTTATCAACTTCTTCTAAGGTTGTGGCGAGTGGGACTTGGATTTGTTATGAGTAATATCAACAAATTACAAGTTAATCCTAATTCCAACTGGTGCGTAATATCTGGTAAGGAATTTGTTATTCTTATTTGTTCTTGTTTCATGCAATTAAGGTTTATCTTTCAATCTAGGGTTCACACCATTTAGTTGGAAATTGGAATCAATTATGCTTGTTTTTTTATTGATAATGGAATTCCAATTGAGTTTCATTATAATTTGGTATCAAAGTAAATTGATTCGTGCAATTAGGGTTCACGTGGCAAGTGGAATCACGCCATTTTTTTGTGAATTTTGTTTAGTTGAATCTTCAATTAGCTTTGTGTACTTGTAATTGGATCCTTGGCACATCATATTTTTTTGTATCAAAGAGAGGGTTTTAAAAAAGGATTGTGTGAAGTTATTTAAAGTGGAATTCAAGTAATTATATGTGATTGTATTGTGATATACCTTATTGCTGTGGATTGGAAGGGAAATTTTAGACTTGATCTTTCTATTCTTCATCTTGCCGTGAGTTGCTTATTTGAGGAAGAATGGAATTGCATTTTCTTGGGGATTGCAGAATTAGAACACATTTTCATTTCTAGATTTACTTTCATTGCGTGGAGGATTTGGAAACAATTTGAAATTAAAAGCGTGGGGGATTTGGAAACAATTTGAAATTAAAAAACAATCATTAAGTTAAAGGAGTTGTTGTGTATTGGTCATCATAATACACTTTGACTAGTTTGAATGATTTAATTACCATTCGGGGAAGTATCTTTAATTATTTCTATTTTGTTTAGCTACCGTGATTGGGAAGTGGAGTGTGAAGTGTGTATTGTTGCACCGTGAGTGAGGAGTGTGTGTGTGGGGTA
Organism: Laguncularia racemosa; assembly: GCA_037954665.1. Classification (NCBI taxonomy): domain Eukaryota; kingdom Viridiplantae; phylum Streptophyta; class Magnoliopsida; order Myrtales; family Combretaceae; genus Laguncularia; species Laguncularia racemosa. The sequence continues at coordinate 22,380 of JBBMOL010000761.1, forward strand.
TAGTGAGTGTGTTATGGTTGAAGGTTGTTGCACCATGGGTGAGGTGTGCGTGTGTGGCATGGTTTGAAAGGTGTTACATTGTGAGTATGTCTTGAAGTGTGAATTATGTGTGAAACCGTGTGTGTGTGTGTGTGTCGTGGAGTGATTTTTGTACATTGGGTGTGTAGTAATGAGTTGTTTGTAAAGCCATGGTGTGTGTGTTGAAGTGTGGAGTGTTATGTGTTTTACATTTGACATGAAGTATATTGTAGTTTTCTTGAATTGTTTTTGTGTTACAACAATCAATTCATCAACCATGTTGAATAATAGTGTAAATGAGGGAATTGGCAATGAGGCCAATAGTCAGGGTTGGTGGAGGTCAGGGGCATCGAGCTGCAGGTGAAAGAACATTAGAGGAGCAGTTGTAGGATCTCACCACCATTGTTGCTACATTAGCAACAAGGATAGATCGAATGACAATGCCACAACCACAGTGGCAAATCCTTAAGCACCTCCACCTAGAGTAGTTCCTCAGAATGTTCACAGAGAGGGAGCTGTTGGAGGTAATAGGGGCAGGAGAACGGAGGGAGATTATCATGCTCTTAGGGAGGAAAGAGATGATAATTTTGAGAATGACCCTTACCTAAATAGGGAGTTCAGACCACCTTGGGGATTAGAGTATGTGAAATTGTAGATGCCCTCATTTGATGGCAAGGGTTTTGCAGATGATTATTTGGATTGGGAGGACAAGGTTGAGGGTCTATTCTGCTATGAGATTGATGATAACACTCGGGTTCGTCTTGTAGCTGTGGAATTCATAGGTTTTGCCACCTTATGGTTGGAAAATCTTGTGGTTAGCAAATGAAGGGATGGTGAGGCAGATATACATATATGGTAGGACATGAAACAAGTATTAAGGAAAAGTTTTATACCTAAGCATTATAGGCAGGAATTGTTTATGCGTCTCCAAACACTGAGGCAGGGGGGTAAAACAATTGATGATTATATATAGGAGTTTGAGACACTGATGATCCAATGTAGATCGGTCAAGCCTCCTGAGCAAACCCTAGCATGATTTATGTTTGGGTTGAAGTATGAGATTGCCTACATTGGAGAGTTATAGAGGTATAATACACTTGATGAGGCTATCTAGTTAGCCTTAAAAGTGAAGAGGCAGAGGCGATCCAACCCTTTCTAAGCAGCTAGTAATAGGTATGGAACTTCTACCAAACTTCCTGGGTTAGATGGTCAGATGGGAGGATAAAAAGGAATAGGGGAACATGCTAAGACTATGGATAAGAATACCTCTAACACTGATAGGGAGAGGGAGATTTCTAGGAAAGGAAAAGAGGTTGTTGGAACTGATTTCAGGTAGATAGTGCCAAGGTCAACCGGTGGGAAAATGCGCTGAATTAAATGTTGCAAATGCATGGGTTTTGGATACATGGCTGTGCAGTGTCCCAACAAAAGGGTGATGACTGTCATGGAAGGAAACAATGAAGACGATCAAGAAGAAGTTGTGGAGCCTACAAATTTGTCCATAGCACTATAGGAATATTATGATGACCATGATGCTAAGACACATGAGGACAAGGGAGATGATAAATTTTGCCTATTAATGTGTTACGCAGGGTCATGACGATATCTCTAAACGTCAGGGACATACAGAGGGAGAACCTATTCCACACATCTTGTTGGATTTGAGGTAACTTATGTGTTCTTTTCTTCGATGGTGATAGTTGCACTAATGTTGTATCTGCTGTATTAGTAAATAATTTACAACTAATTACTAGTCCACATCTACACACTTATAAATTACATTAGCTGGATGAACCTGGTAGTTGCATGTTACATAGAGGACAAATGTGCCATTCAGTATAAGAGATAGATATAGTGATGAGATTGTTTGTGATGTTCTTCCTATGTGCGTCTTTATATATTGCTAGGTAAGCCTTGGTTGTTTGATAGGAAGGTGTTACATGACAGGTTCAGAAACACTTATATGTTTCAAAAGGATGGTGCACGGGTCGTCTTGACTCCTATGACTCCAACTAAGGTATACAAATTTCAAGAACAAATCAACAAAAATACTAGGCACTCAATACTTTAGGGCAATAATCATTTGCAAATAAAGGATTTCAGTCCAGGAGAAGACCCCTTAGATTTGAGGACAAATCTTTCAGAGGCCCGAGGAGATGATGGGATTCAAATGATGTGCCCTAACACACCAATATAAGTGCGTAATCACCAAAACAATCCTACAAAGGCGTGATCAATAACCAACACTTGAACCCTAATTCACGTGGATTCGAAAGGCGATGATACTAAATTGTGATGAGGAACAATGCAATTGTATAATAAGTAAAGGATAACAATATAAATGAACCAAATTCTACTCAAATAAGACTTGAATCAAATCTAAAAAATAGGAACCCTAATTTACGTAAAAGATAACAAGTAAACATAACCAATTTGTATCTAGATATGATGCACTAGAAAACAATTGGTAGCAACTAGAGAAGGATTGATATTACTCACAATCTCACCAAGCTAATCTCGCCACAATTTCACAAGTGAAATTGATAAGAGTAAGGTTTGCATGCAAAGACTCTCCTCATGGCAAAAAGGTGTATTTTCTCAAGTTCAAAAAGCTACTTCTAAACCCTACTTAGCAAGTATTTTATACTTGCTCCAATTAGGGTAAAAACAACAATACTAAATTACAATAAAACCACTTAAATGGTCGATTCTTAAACACAAAATTATAAGAATAGATGAGTCTTCAAATGGCTGGTTCTTCACTTTAATAGAACACTTGTGGATCGGTGGATGTAAGTCCAAGAATGTACCACAATTTATCCTTAGTACATTTTATTTGCCATCCTATAAAACTGAAAATTTACCTGCTACAATGCAAAGATAAAGTATTATTATATAATTATGACAACATGTGGATATCTGAACTCATGTATCTAATTTAGTTTCACTACTGTTGCAACCATAAGGTTGATTCCTATCATCTCCTCAGGCCTCTGAAAGATTTACCCTCAAATCCAAGGGGTCTTCTCTTGGACTAACACCCAATGTTTGTGTTTGCTTATTGGCTTAAGGTCTTAAAGAGCCATTGCTGTTTCTAATCTATTCCTGGAAAGAGCGAACTTTAGACGGGGACATAGGAGTCAAAATAACCTGTGTACCATCTTTCTAAAACATGTAAGTGTTTCTGAACTTATCATGGAGTACCTTCCTATCAAATAACTAAGGCCTACTCAGTAATATATAAAAGGCGTACATAGGAAGCACATAATAGATAATGTCATCAATGTATCTATCTCCTATACTGAATAGCACCTTTGCCTTCTGTGTAATATGCAAACTACCTCGGTCGTCCAATCGATGCAATTTATAAGGGTGTAGATGTGGGCTAATGGCTAATTGTATGTTATTTACTAATGCAGTAGATATGACATTAGTGCAACTACAACCATCGATGAAAAGAACACATAGGTTACCTTAAATTCGACAAGGTGTATGGAACATGTTCTCTCTCTATATATCCCTAACATCTGGAGATATGGTCATGACCTTGCATAACACATTAATAGGTAAATAATTTTCACCCTTTTTGTCCTCATGTCTCTCAGCATTCTGATCATCATAATATTCCTGCAGAGCTATGGATAAATCTGTAGGCTCGAAAACTTCTTCCTACTCATTTTCTTCGCTACCCTCCATAACAATCATCACCCTTTTATTGGGACACTACGCAGCCATATGTCCAAAACCCATGCATTTGAAACATTTAATCTGGTGCATCTTCTTACTGGTTGACCTTGGTACTGTCTACCTAAAATCAGACCCAACCACTTCTTTACCTTTCCTAGAAACATTTTTCTCCCTATCAGTGCTAGAGATATTTTTGTCTACAGCCTTAGCATGTTCCCCTACTCCCTTTTGTTTACCCATCTAACCATCTGCTCCAATAGGTTTAGTAGAAGTACCATACCTATTACTAGTGGCTTAGAAAGGATTGAATCGCCTAAACCGCTAAGGCCAACAACCTTTAATGATTTTGAAGTTGTCGGCTATAAATCTATTCCTCGACTTCCATGCCCATGCTCTGTACTTTAAATAAGGTCATACTCCTTGATCTAATCTTCCAAGTTTATTTTTTATAATCCTTATACCAATCCTCCTAGCATGATCTTCATGAGTATGTAGGCACAAATCACTTCCTCATGATCCTCTTCATCTCCTCCTATGTCTCTACCGGTGGTTCCCTATTCCTCATTCTATTCAACAACAGTTGATCCGACCAAACAATTGCATAATAAAAAAATTCAATGGCAACAAGTTTTACCTTTTGGCCTTAGAATAATTGTGACACTCAAAAATCAACTCCACCTTCTTCTCCCACTCTAGATATACTTCGAGGTCATTCTTCCCTTAAAAGGAAGGAGTTGTTATCTTCCTTATTCCTAGCTCCTCTAGTTCTCCTTGCATTCCTCTTATAACCCACAAATGAATCTTGATTAGATTCATCTACAATTCCTTCCCTACCCCATTCATCTTCCTCCATGCACACTACACTTCTCGGCATTTTATCCCTCCTACGCCCAACAAAAGCAATCCGTGACGACTCAAAGTTCTGCTCCATCTACTCATGAAATTGATCTATCTTAGCTCTAAACATTCTTCTCATCTCATTCGCTAGAGTTCCCAAGATCAATTTCATATTTTTCCCCCTATCACACTTTTAGGAGAATTTCTATTCGACATAGTGTTGCACAAGAAAATGTTAAGAGTAATAAAATAAAATCTCACAAATTCACTCGCTCATGTGTTTCACTCAAATCGCTTTATTGTTCTCACCGATCCTTATCCACTAAAAAATTCCTCTTTTCTATTCTTTTAGAATTAACAATCCAATCGAATTAGTTCCTATAAAAATCCACCCAACTTTCCCAATAGTAGTTTTGTAACACGATTTGACAAGCTTCACAGAATGCTAAGAATTCAATTAAGGATCACCAAAATAAAAGCAACAACCTCTGCTCAATCTCCAATTCTAAATCAACACAACCCAATTGACAACAATTTCCTTTTTCTTTTCTTCTTCTTCTTTTTTTTATACGAATTTTCTTTTTCTTCTTCTTCTTCTCTCTCTCTCTCTCTCTCTCTCTCTCTCTTTTATTCTTGAGAAGGGAAGTGTGTACGATTCCTTTCAAACTCTAACAACAATAAAATAAAAAATCTAACTGTAGATTGAATTCGAAAGAATGATCTTTTTTGTTCAAACCCTAGATCTAAGAACAAGTGATTGAAATAACAAGATAAGCATTCCTAATAAACCTGATTGCTCTGATACTAAACTGATGCGAACCCTACTAACCCGTGATGAAACTCGATGATCTAGATTCAATAATCCTCACAACCTACGAATCTACCAATAACGATGGAAATAGACAAGACAAGAACCTTGGTACAAGTGATAACGCCACAATCAATTATGGAACAATCGATTGATAAGTTTAGATGAATGCTACGAATTCAAATTTGATAAGTTCGATAAGAGAAATTTTCTCTCAAAAAAGTGAATAATCTTTGTTTAATGCTTAATTCTATTATAATGAGTCTATGACGATTATTTATACTCCCACAATAATAAGTAAACAAAATGACGTAAAAACCTAATTCGAATAAAGGACAAACATTAAACGCCGGTGGCCTAAAATATTACAAAGCCAGCACTAAAGCCGGTGACTTTAAAAGTCCTTCAACCAGCCTTCCGGCCATTTAAGCCGACGGCTTAAACCGCTAAGGCTGGCAGCCTTCCGGCCATTTAAGTCGACGGCTTAAACCGCTAAGGCTGGCAGCCTTCAATGATTTTGAAGCTGTCGACCTTAAATCTATTACTTGACTTCCAAGCCCGTGATCCGCACTTCAAATAGGGTCGTACTCTTTGATATAATCTTCCTAGCTTATTTTCAATCATCCTTGGACCAATCCTCCTAGCATGATCTTCATCACCACCCCCCTTAGTGGTGGTGGATGAGGTTTTCTAGTGTGGCTCTAGCATAGCTGAGGAATCTGATGGCAGTTTGGAAATAGTGATCCACATCATTGCAACCATTGCATATATCCTAAAGGACATACACATTAATGACTGAAAGGAGCATCGATTAATGCAACTACTATACTTGTTAGTTGAAGAGGGAAATACGCTTAACGGTGTTCGAAGCACCACGTCATACGAGGACTTAATGGAGATAAGGAAGTACTTCTAGCTACATCCTCAAGGGTGGAAAATTGAGAAGCCATAATTTGATGACTAAGTTGCCATTGTGGCCAATTGTCAGTTTTTTTTTTTATATTTGAAGCACATAGAGTTTTGACTTTGAGCTCCATTCTCAGAATTCCTTAAAGAACTCTTCAATTACCATAGAGTGTCACCGACATAGCCAATCCCAAACATGTGCAAGCTACTCATCACCTTCAAAGCCCCTTATGAACATTTCATGCTACAAGCTACCATCTTAGGAGGAAGATGCTAGTCAAGCTGGATTCATCTATATAAGGGTAGAAAAGCAAGTATCCGATGATACTATGTGAATCTAATCTTGACTTTTAGATGAGTTGGATTAAACCTATTTGTACATTGACAATACAAACATTGAGCCTTAGTGATAAAGTAGTAGTGGATTGAATATTGACCAAATTGCATTGGAGGTTAGATGGTTCCTAGAACACATTGAAAGTGATTGATGAGCACCTTTACTATGAAGTTCGAAAATTTTTGAAAAATTATATAAACAATTAAAGGAAAATAAATAGAAAAATAAATTACCCCAAACATAATTTTCAAATAATATTTGGTTAAATAATAAAATTAATTCAAATTATAAATCTAGGAGTTTTAAATGGAAATTTAGAGTAAATATATATGTTCGGAATAATCAAATTAACATAGACGTAAAAATTTCGTAATAAAACGCTAAAAATATGAAATTTAAAGATATTCCCGTACACGAGCCAAACAATAAAAGAGAGACATAACGATATATATAAAATAATATAAATATATAGATACACATAGAAAAAAAGGGGCAGCCGCAACAAGGCGGTGTGACTGGCCGTCATGTCCATCATGTCTTGTCCCCCTGCTCCCTCTCTCTTCCATCCGCTTTTCTTCTTCTTTCTTCTTTTTCTTTCTTTCTTTCTTTCTTCTTCCTTCTTCTTCTTTCCCTTGATTCTTCCCCAGACCCATGTAGATTCCCCTTCCTTCCTTCTTCCTATCGTCCCTTTTTTTTTTCTTTTTCTTCTTCTTCTTCTTCGTCTTCCTTCTCCTTCACCTCTAAGGAGTTATGCCTTCTTCAGCAGCTTCCAACAGCAACAATGGCGTCCGCAATGACCCCGATGATAGTAGCCATGTGCATCCGTCACGTCGCCGGCGCCAGGTCTCCAGCCATATCCGTACAAAGAGAGGAGTTCAACAATAACGACGATGAGCAAGTTTGACAACAACAACGGCAAGCAATGGCAACTATAGCGATAGTAGCAACGACTACAATAGCGATGGTAGCGACGAACAACAATGGTGATCCTAACTCCAGCGGCAGCAACGACCATAACGATAATAGCAATGACACAATGGTAGACAACGACCATGACGGTAATGAAGATGATCACGGCGGCTATAACAACCAATAGCAACTGCATCGGCAATAGCAATGGGACAGCAACGACAACCATGACCATAATTGTGGCATAGCAGCCACACCGGCAGTTGTGATGACCACTACGACAGCAGTAGCAACAGCGACGCTGGCAGCCGCGACGACTGCCACAACAGTAGGGCACAGTGACAACGATGACAACAGTGGCAGTAGCTTCCAAGTTGTGTCCATCTCGTCTTCTTCTCTGATGAAGGAGGCAATGGCAACAGTAGCGGTTGGAGCATGAAAAGAAAAATGGGAAGGGAGAGAAGGAGTCACGTGTGCGTGTATGTGCACGAGGGAAGAGGACTGCGCCAATAGCAGCGGCAACAACCACATCGGCGGCCACGACGACAACTACAACGGCAACTACAAAAGCAAATGTGGGAAGAGAAAGAGAAACGAATGTGTATGTGTGGGTGAAAGTATGTGGGAGCGCGTAGATGGAGGTCGTGAGTGTGCGTATGTATGTGGGGGAAAGGGAAAGGTGAGTGTGTAGTGTGTATGTATGTATGTGTATTGAAAGGGTGTACGGTAGAGGATGATGTGTATGCAGGTGAAGGAAGTGGGGGTATGTGAGAGTGTTGATAAAGGCATATTTTATCATGTTGTATCTTGTGATTGGTATACATATTATTTTCAATTATTAGAAATACCAATAAAAAGATACTTAAATTGCATTTATGTTAATATCTTAGGGATTAATGGACTTGAAGATGTACATGATGCAAAACATGAAGAAATCACAAGCAAGAGATGAGACACGGCCGTGCCTAAAAGAAGAACGAAAGAAGAAAATGCCGAGACGCTTATGGAGTTATCCCACGGCCATGGTTTATGTGGTGACAGTAACCACCAAATTACACATGGCCGTGCCTCATGTGGTGGATTGCCGACTTTGCATATTCTTGTACACTTTGTACGTTTCTGCAGAGCATAAAAGCAGGGGAAAGAAAAGAAAAGGGGAACGACCTGAAGGAGGAGAGGAGACTTTAAACAATTTTAGATTTTAGAACTTTGTTTTGAGAAATTTTAGCTTTTTACAAGGGAATTGAAGATTGAATTCAATTGTACTTCCATCAATGGAGATCATGTCAGAAATCTCTGAAGAGTTGTTTTAGGATCTTATTTCCAGATTTGTTGCATATTGGTGACTTCTTATCCTAATCATATTTTACATTTCTGTGAATTGGTTTTTATGTCTTCAATGGATTCTTTAACATTTTTCATTGAATTTTGTCTTGTTGTTATCTATTGTATGGCTGGCTAATTTCATTTGTGGGAATAGTGGATGAAGCCCTAGTTTGCTAAAATGATCAGTGTAGTTTTGTTATGAGATTGACATATATGTAGAGTATTCATGTTGTGAATTCCTATAATTTCAATTTAATTGTGATAAGATTAGATTGTTAGAAATCCAGTCAATACGAAAGTGGAGATAGGATATGTTAGGAATTCTTAATTAGACTAATGAGACAATGTGAAAGCGGCGTTAATTGGTTTAATTAGGGTTCATATAGAGATTAAAGCTATGTTCTAATTAATTATTCACTAAGAGATTAGGGATAATTGTATTAGGGCATAAGGCGATCATAGCATTGAAAAATGTATGAGAGCATATTAGAATCCCCTGTTAATTAGAGATACGAAAGTGGACTAATTGATTTGAGGTTTAAAATGTTGAACTCACGTGAATAACCACATATAAGTTGATTTCAATAACTTAACGGTATTTTGATTAGCATGACTAGGGTGAATTCTAAATTCTTACTGTTCAATTAGAAGTATTTATAAGAATCTTATAATTCTCATTAGCATAGAACTTAATTTAATCTCTTTAGTTAAATACATAAAAGATTCCTATTTGAATTACCTAAATATCAGTATAAGTTATTATAGGTTTGGTAATCTTTTTAGTCCTCGAAGGAACGATACTCTACTCATCATATATTACTTGATTGCGACCTAGTATACTTGCTAGCGGTTTCACTTATACATTTCACGAGTGATCACGTTTTGGTGCCGTTGCTGGGGACTATAAGATATTAGACTTTGTATCTTTGTTGGTAATTTAGGTGCATTTTATTTTGTGTGTGTCTTTACTTTTCTGTCTTTTCTGTGGGTGCGCATGCAAAGGAGTAGGAATCTTGAACTTCTGCCCCTAAATCCTGAGATAGAGCGTACTATACATTGTTTGAGAAGAGAGAATAGACAGAGAGGAGAGAATCAAAAGGAAATCATGGCAGATAACAATAACAATCTTCCTATTCAAGCTGCCCAGCGAGCACTTCGCGATTTTTCAGTCCCAACTGTTCAAGGACCAGCAATTAGAAGGCCAGCTATTCAGGCCAACACTTTTGAGCTAAAGCCGACACTTATACAAATGGTGCAATCCAATCAGTTTGGTGGATATACACATGAGAGCCCTGATGAGCACATAGCAGGATTCCTTCAGTATTCTAACTTGATAAAGATGAATGGTGTTTCTGATGATGCCATAAGACTGCAACTTTTTCCTTTCTCATTGAAGGATAAGGCAAGAGCTTGGTATAATTCCTTACCCCAAGATTCTGTTACCACATGGGCTGAACTTCAATCAATATTTTTTAGAAGATTTTTCCCACCATCACGTACTGCCAAATTAAGAAATGATATCACCAACTTTTCCAAGTTCAGTGGTGAATCATTATATGAGGCATGGGAACGATTTAAGGAAACAATCCAGAAGTGCCCACACTATGGCCTACCTGATAATCTCCTGATTGAGGTATTTTATCTTAGTTTGGATGACACTACGAGGTCATTGGTAGATGCTGCAGCTGGAGGTGTATTGATGGGCAAAACATACACTGAAGCCAGTGCTTTAATTGAAGAAATGGCATCCAGTGCACATAATTGGCAACATGAGAGAGGGAAATCAAGAGCTGCATTAGTTAGTGATATTGATTCTGTTTCAGCTCAGTTGGCAGCTCTCACTACTCAGGTAAGCAAACTTTCTTCTTCTCAATCAGTTAATGCTAACTTGCTTGCTAGTTGTGACTTGTGTTCAGGACCACACCCCTCTTTGGAATGTCCATTGGGAAACTTTCCAGCATCATCCAATAGAGAGCAAGTCAACTATGCCAACAATTTTCAAAGAGCCAATCAAGGGCCTTATTCCAACACTTACAATCCAGGCTGGCGAAATCATCCAAACTTCTCATGGAGGAATGAGAATCAAGCACTTAACCCACCCCCTAGATTTCCCAGACAAACCTTTGCTCAGAATGCCAATTCTCAATAGCAACCCACTCAAATGGAAGAGCTCATGAGGAGCTACATGCAAAAGACTAACACCCTCCTGTAAAACCAACAAGCTTCTATCAGAAACTTGGAGGGTCGGCTCGGTCAAATTGCATAGCAGCTAAGTACTAGACCCTCAGGATCTTTACCTAGCAAAACTGAGGAGAACACCCATCATGTCAATGCCATCATGCTAAGGAGTGGTAAGGAAGTGAAGAAAGCTGAAAGGCCAGTGAAAATTCAAGAGAAAGATCCTGAGAAAGGTAAGCAGAAGGAGGAGGAACTCACATCCAAAGCACCAGTGTTGCAGCCTTATGTTCCACCTATCTTCTTCCCAGGAAGACTCAAGCAGAGGGAGTTGGAAGCCCAGTTTGCTAGGTTTTGTGACATATTTAAAGGGCTTCAAATCAATATACCTCTCTTAGAGGCCTTGAAGCAAATTCCAGCCTATGTTAAATTCATGAAAGAGCTGCTCTCTAACAAAAGATCCATGGAGAGTGTTGAGAAAGTAATGCTTCTTGGCGAGAGTTCAACTATCATAGAGAAGAAATCTGCTCAGCTACCTAGAAAGCTGAAAGATCAGGGAAGTTTCAGTATCCCTTGCACCATTGGTAATATTGATTTTGAGAATGTTTTGATTGATTCTGGTGCAAGTATTAATTTAATGCCACTTTCAGTTTTTAGGAAGCTTGGAATAGAGCCACAAAAGTGCAAGAGGAGACCAATCACTTTGCAGCTAGCTAATAAGAGCTTAAGGTTTTCCAAAGGTACAGTGGAGGATGTCTTAGTCAAGGTCGATAAATTCATATTTCCAGTGGACTTTGTCATACTGGATGTGGAAGAAGATGATGACATTCTACTCATTCTGGGTAGACCATTCCTAGCTACAAGTCAAGCTCTAATTGATGTAGGACAAGGTAAGCTCACCCTTAGAGCACTAGATGACCGGGTAACATTTAATATGTATGATCCTGTGTTTTTGTCTAATGAGGAAGCAAGGTATTCTGACATATCTGCTGAGGGTGAAATTACTAACAATGATGTGGAGGAAAATGTAGGGCAAACCACTCTTGAAGCTGTCTTGAATGAGATAGATGATTGGGGGGATGAGGATGAGAAAGAAAACAAAGGCTGTGAGCAAATACCCCAGACTGAAAATGTTGTCGCTTTTGAGAAGATAGACCACTATGAGAAGCCACCAGTGTCGACACTAATGCCCATGCAAACACTTGAACCTAATGTCTTTTCTAATCAATTGTTTGATTATGAGTGTCTGAATTTAGGAAATCCATGGCCTCACATTAACCCAGCGCCTATGATAAGAGAATTGCAGCAGCAGATTCAAGGCCAGTTGGATGAACATAGGGAAATCTTGGGATGGTCAAGGGCAGACATCCAGCAGGTAAGTTTGTTGATATCCACCTACAAAACATTGGTGGAAGCTGAAAAGAAGGGCACCATACCATGGAAGGAAGCTTGGAATCCTAATCTGAAAACAATGGTGTTGGAGGAGTTGTTTAAACTCCTTGATGAAAGCTAACCCTGACAGTCAGGCTGATGACTATAAAACAAGCGCTTCATGGGAGGCAGCCCATGATTAAAGATTTTTGTAAATTAATTTTATTTTTTTAAAAAAAGTGTGTGTGAATATTCTTGATTTATTTTGTCTCTTTGTGTTTCTTTGTTCTAACTTTAGGAACTAAAGGAAAAATGTGCAGTTCATATGGAAAAGCAATGGCACTTTCATGATGAAATATTCCAGAGACTTTGCTCCACTTTCATCTCAGGGAAGTTTCGTTATTCCCAAAGTACTTTTATGGTTTAATCAATTTTCTTTTGCAATTAGGAAAGACAATAGGGACATTGTCTGAATTAAGTGTGGGGAAAGGAAAAATAAAATAGGCCATTATTTATGATAATTTTGATGTCTGTTAATGTTAATTTGTGTGGAATAAATATTTTGGACAATTATACTTCACCATTATCTTGAACTGTTGTATTGGAAAAGTCTAATATGATCTGGAAATGTGGTATAAATTTTCTTTTATCTAATTGATTTGATTTGGTGCCTTACTCATTAGCTGTTGTAATTGGTTTACTTAGTTTAAATTTAGTAGTGGAATCTTTAAGGAAAAATTTGACCTTTGTTTAGACTCTTGAATTTAAAGTTCGGAAGTAGGTCGAGTCCTTTAGTGCAAAACAAGCAAGTTTACTTCTAAGTGAATTAAGCTTGTATTTTGTCTTTTGAAGTGCTTTGAGAATATTTTATCTCTTAGAAAAAGAGGTAGAGGAAACTTTTTACTTAGTGATTCCTTATAAAAATAGTTCAAAAAAAAAATTAGAGCCTTTATTCCAATGACTCAGGTAAGTGATTTAAGAGTATCCTAACTTAAATGTTAGTATGAGGAAGAGTTCGTAGGGGTCCCTTTAAAACCTGGTCACTTGGGTGATGAGCTCGGGATGTGCCGACTCAATGAACTCACAATATCGTGAAGGGCGGAAAGGCAAAATTTTAATATATTAATAAAAGCCAGTTGATATGGGCAGGCTTTAGTCCCTCAGAAGAGTGAAGTCAGACTCCACTGTCAATATGAAAAAAAAAAAAAAAGAAGAATGAAATAAGACTATTATAAAAAGAAAAAAAAAATCTAGGGGAAGAGTGGATACCATATGCTTTAACTTTGTGTTATCTTATTCAGATAAGTAATTAAAGAGATTTTATACTTGCTAGTTGCTTTTGAAGTTTAAATGAGTGTTTTGCTTTATTGGACTGAGAATTTATCTTTTGAAATAGGAGTTCGGTGGTTAAACATTAGGAATAAAAGTTAGTCTTTCCAGATTAACTACTCAATTTTTTCTAAGTATACCAGTTACATGTTTTCAATTAGTTAGAGTGGTAGGCACCATCTTTTCAAATCAATTATGAGGAAAGAAAATTTTATATTTTCATTTGACAGTTTATTAATTGCTTGAGGACAAGCAGAAGTTCAAGTATGGGGGAGTTGATAAAGGCATATTTTATCATGTTGTATCTTGTGATTAGTATACATATTATTGTCAATTATTAGAAATATCCAATAAAAAGATACTTAAATTGCATTTATGTTAATATCTTAGGGATTAATGGACTTGAAGATGTACATGATGTAAAACATGAAGAAATCACAAGCAAGAGATGAGACACGGTCGTGCCTAAAAGAAGAACGAAAGAAGAAAATGCCGAGACTCTTATGGAGTTATCCCACGGTCGTGGTTTATGTGGTGGCAGTAACCACCACATTACACATGGTCGTGCCTCATGTGGTGGACTGCTGACTTTTCATATTCTTGTGCACTTTGTACGTTTCTACAGAGCATAAAAGCAGGGGAAAGAAAAGAAAAGGGGAACGACTTGAAGGAGGAGAGGAGACTTTGAACAATTTCAGATTTTAGAACTTTGTTTTGAGAAATTTTAGCTTTTTACAAGGGAATTGAAGATTGAATTCAATTGTACTTCCATCAATGGAGATCAAGTCAGAAATCTCTGAAGAGTTGTTTTAGGATCTTATTTCCAGATTTGCTGCATATTGGTGACTTCTTATCCTAATCATATTTTGCATTTCTGTGAATTGGTTTTTATGTCTTCAATGGATTCTTTAACTTTTTTCATTGAATTTTGTCTTGTTGTTATCTATTGTATGGCTGGCTAATTTCATTTGTGGGAATAGTGGATGAAGCCCTAGTTTGCTAAAATGATCAGTGTAGTTTTGTTATGAGATTGACATATATGTGGAGTATTCATGTTGTGAATTCCTATAATTTCAATTTAATTGTGATAAGATTAGATTGTTAGAAATCCAGTCAATACGAAAGTGGAGATAAGATTTGTTAGGAATTCTTAATTAGACTAATGAGATAATGCGAAAGCGGCGTTAATTGGTTTAATTAGGGTTCATATAGAGATTAAAGCGATGTTCTAATTAATTATTCACTAAGAGATTAAGGATAATTGTATTAGGGCATAAGGCGATCATAGCATTGAAAAATATATGAGAGTATATTAGAATCCCCTGTTAATTAGAGATACGAAAGTGGACTAATTGATTTGAGGTTTAAAATGTTGAACTCACGTGAATAACCACATATAAGTTGATTTCAATAACTTAACGGTATTTTGATTAGCATGACTAGGGTGAATTCTAAATTCCTACTGTTCAATTAGATGTATTTATAAGAATCTTATAATTCTCATTAGCATAGAACTTAATTTAATCTCTTTAGTTAAATACATAAAAGATTCCTGTTTGAATTACCTAAATATGAGTATAAGTTATTATAGGTTTGGTAATCTTTTTAGTCCTCGAGGGAACGATACTCTACTCATCATATATTACTTGATTGCGACCTAGTATACTTGCTAGCGGTTTCACTTATACATTTCACGAGTGATCAAGTGTGTAGATGTACACGAATGGAGGCTATATACGTATGTGCATGTGGTTGTGTGCGACTGTATGCGTGGATGAGAAAGATGCGTGTGTATGTGTGGATGATGGTATAGGATGTACAAGAGTGTATGTGTATTTGCAAGAAGGAGGATGTGTATAAAGATGTATGTATGCATATGTGTGTAGGGATGTGTATGATGTATGTGGGAAAGTGAGTAGTGTATGTGAAGATGTGTGTGTGTTGGTGATAATGTAAGGTGTGTGAAGGTGTGTGTATGTGTAGAGGAGGAGCTGAGTGTGTAATGCTTGGGGGTATGTGCATAGGTGCATGAAGTGATGTAGGGTGGTATGTGTATGTGGTGTATGTGAAAGGGGGGTATATGCATATGGATGGTATGTGTAGGATATGTGGCATGTATACATGTATAAGGAAGGAGTGGTATATGTGGGCATGTATGTATGTATGTGAAATAGTGTATGGTGTATGGACATATGTGGAAGTTGAGGATGTTGTATGTGGGATATGTACGTATGAGTATGAGATGATGTACGAAGTGTGAACATGAATGTGTGGGTATGGAAGGTGAATATAGTGTGTGCAAAGTATGTGGGTGTGTGTATTGGTGATGTAAGGCATATATGGAGTATGTGAGTAGGTGTATGAGATAATGTATGGTGTGGGTGTGTAAGTATGGATATGGGAGGTGTGTAATATGTGTAGAGTATATGGGCAAGTATGTACTAGTGGTGTGAAGTATATATAGGGCATGTGTGTAAATGTGTGTGATAGTGGTGTGGAAGGTGAAAGAAGCAGGTGTGTATGTATGTATAGGTGTGTGTATGGGGTGTGAGGTGTGTATGTATATGAATAAGAAAATGTTGGCGTGTATGTGATGTGTGGGAAAGGTTGGTGTATGAATGATGGAAGCATGAGTGAGGATGAAAACCAGTAGAAAGTATGAGGAACTCATAGGTAGAAATATCAACAAAGAGAAGAAAGAAGATCATACAAACCTTTAAGGACTGCTAAATCTTGCGAGTTATCCTGCAAGTAGTTCGTTGGAAGATATTAGAGACAATTGGATAAATGAAAGGTTTAAAGATGCTTCGTGGAAGAGAGAAGCGTCTATGATAGTGTAAATGGTGAAGGGAATGATTCAAGCAATATCTAAGATGATGGCTTGAGAGATATTTGGAATGAAATGGATTTCACAATGGAATGTTCAAAGGATGTTGAGGAAGATCATTTTTTGCCAAATACCCTAATGCAAGATCTTCAGTTGTCCTTTCTAAAGATACCTTGCATATATAGAAGAAGAAATTCCAAATTTGGCAAGTCGAAGACATTCCATTACTCGACTTCTACACAAGGAAAGCAAACAGTCGATCACAACAACTTGAGGTGTTGGAAGCACAGATTCGAAGGAAGTTCAACATTCGAATCTTGTTCGCCCAAAGTTCCATAAGGAGGAAACTTCATGCCTTGTCATCAACCACAAGATGAGCAGAGTACACATATCGGGTGCTAGAAGACTGCCAAAGTCAGGTGGAGATATGACTTTGTGATTGTGTTAATGAAGCGTCGCATAAGGATATTGACTTCAAAAGGAATGCAAAGGAGTTACCTGCTGGAATCGCT
This sequence comes from Laguncularia racemosa, assembly GCA_037954665.1. NCBI lineage: Eukaryota > Viridiplantae > Streptophyta > Magnoliopsida > Myrtales > Combretaceae > Laguncularia > Laguncularia racemosa. The sequence goes on from JBBMOL010000761.1 coordinate 39,422, forward strand.
TGACTCCGGCTAGGACTACAATAACCCTAAACAAGTGAGTGGGAAACTTAATGATACGTTACTATGTTATGTTGTATGTGGAATGCTATGCATGTGAAATTAATGTTTGTTATGCTGCTATTTGGTATGATTTTTGTTGAGTTAAGTTATGCGGTAGAGAATAACAAGTTAGGTTAGAATTCATGAAGAAAATAGGAGAATGAATGGTCCGAGAGTTTAGATGTCATTATCTTAATGATAGCACCTAGCGCCGTATCGCTAGTCCTATAACCATAAGCCTAACCCATGTTTTACAAATCGTTTTCTTTCGAAACAAACCGGGACATAAAAACTTAGCTTTTCCTTCTACAGCTACTAAGTAGGTAAGCTTAGTGGGAATAGGGTGTATAGGTATCATTATGTATACATGTCAGAGCTGGTTCCTGAATGTGTATACTTATACTCAACGAACTTATTTTCATATTATATTTACGAAATACACTCACGAACCCAACCATACCAATCATTAGTGCAACTTTGGTTTTTATACTAAATGACCATATTTTCTCACCCTCTTAAGTCCGCAAGGGGAGTTGTCTAGTAAATTGTCCTTAATTACAAAGAGGTCCCGAACATATATAGGTATAGATATGTATATATGTATATCATACACAAGTGTCTTGAAGACATTAAAAGGAAGATGCAAGATGACCTTTCTGGCTCCCAAAAGTGTGAGAATGATAAAGCACTTGAGAAGTGCGATGGCACAGAGGTGTTAAAGATGATTAATGTAAATCAACCCAAAGTGGTTGGTTTGACATGTGAGATAAATGACACAGAGGTGTTAGAAATGACCGTAAGTCAACCCGAGCGGTTTGACATTTAAAAAAAATGGCATAGAAAGGTGCAGAGATAATTTAATCCATTGTAAAATTGGATAGGTCTATGTTTACGTGGTCTAGGTTCAATGTCTATCTTGAGTGATAAGAAAAACATGATTTGTGCTTATTATGATGAATGAAATGGAATGTTTGACATTTACTTTTGTGGTATGATTGATTGTGATTGTAAATGTTGTTTAATCACCCTAAATAAATTAATTAAGCAAGAGGACCTGATTTAAAAACCTGACATGCATTTTCGCGAGACATTGCACGAGATTAAAGGCCATCACTGTCACAGGATGCATCGGAAGTGATCAAGAGGATCGTTGTTCCACCAAGCGTGAACTAAGTGATTAAGGGATTGTCGTGCCTTGATGGTTCCAAGTCCGGCCTGTCCTTGAGGGTTTTGCTCCATTTGGTGCAGAGAGGCACGAAAGCGTTCTGATCATTGCCAAACGTAGTTTTAATAAATTGAATTCTTGTTCATAATCCTACTACGAAGCAATAGGCAAGTGCACCTATCATAGTGTAATATAGCGAGTAAGCACAAGGTCGTCCCTCAGAGATACACCAACTACTAGTACTAACTCCGTTCCTATTATCTAACCGCCGCTTAAATATGTTGGTTGAAACTTAATTACTCTAATCTTAAAACTAATAACTTACTAACAACAATGGTTCTGAAGATTTATCAATTAACAAAAGCAACCTAGATCTTATTCTACTCCTTCTCTATCATGTAATTCATTAGATTTATGAAGATTGTCGTAATTGACTTCTTATACTGTCGAATTCTCTAGTCAAGTTGACTACTTTCTCAAGTATATTAACCTATCTAATCCTAGGTTTATCAAATAGGATCTCTCCTTAGTTAAAAGCAACCTAGAATTGCATAAAGCACATGAATTCACATCAAAATAATCGATGTAAACAGAAGACTCTTGTTTCCTATCTCTAGAAGAACAATCAAATTTCATTAATTGCATTAAATCTAATCATAAGAGCAATTTCTCAATTAACTAATATGATATCATACATAAATTCATGTTCCGGATCTATGAATCTAAGAAACAATTGAAGGGCATGCAATTAATCATAAGAAAGTCAACAACTTCGCATTAATGACCAAATCTTCATCACATGACAGAGAAGTTTCAAATAAAATCTAGATCTAGGGTCTACTCCTCCATAAATTGGACAAAAGAAATGCAATTACTAGAAGAATAGATAAAATTCATAGTCACAACCCTTAAAGATAGAATCTTCTTCTTCGTGGGTCTTCAATCTCCCTTAGAATCGATAGAATCTTCTTTCCCTTGTTGTTATGAGAGTCAGAGAAAATAAAAAATTCGTAAACTCTCTTTCTAGGGCAAACTAACGGTCTATTTATACATATACCCCAGTTGGATATATACACGAGTGGATACACGAGAAGTGTATCTCGTTCGTGTATCTCATGCTTGCTTCCAAGTGTCCTTAGGTGAATATACACGAGCAAGTACATAGGAGTGTACATTGGTCGTGTATTTGAAACATCATCGAACAGAAGCAAAACTTAGATACACAAGCAAAGTACATGGGCGTATACTTTGCTCGTGTACTTTCCAGACATCCGCTTCAGTATACACAAGCAAAGTACATGGGCGTGTATCTCGCTTGTGTACTTTCCAAAATTCTTTCTCTTCACATGTAATGTATCCAATTCCTTCCAAACTTGATCCGACTCTTCAAAAGTCCTTCCCTTAGCTCCAAAATACTCTAGAAGATCCTGAAATTAACATTCATTCCATTAAGCATCCTTTTGTTCAACAAATCATCTAAAAATTCAACAATAAAGCACAATTTCATTACTTTAGATAAGGGTATTTTGCGACTTATCAAACTTCCCCACACTTAAGTCTTTGCTTGTCCTCAAGCAAAATAAAACATTAATCAAACTTCTCATTAATCATGATTGTCGTTACCAAATAATACTACTCACACATTAACATTTATGAATTTTAATCTTTAAAGCTCAATGCAATCCCTTAATCTAATGAGTGTGCTTCTCACCTTCTCGTGAAAGTATTGTAACAAAGATACTTTAGTCAAATTTCTAGGATTAATCAGAGTAGACCAATCTTTACCCTTATCATTTAACAATGGCTTTCATGATCAAAATTAGACACAAGATCAATTAGAACAAAAGGAAACGTGGTACATTTCAACCACCACTAAAGAGTCTATAATCTTCTCAATTATCTCTCTTAGTAAAGCAATCAATAATGAAAATACATTGCATCTATGTTTCCCCTGGATTCCTCCTCCTTTTTTGTTGATCTCTTCAAAGATTTTATTCTTTGTAATAGTTCACTGGTTTCATCCCTTTTTTGTTTTTGTTTAGGATCTTGCAACCCATGTAACGAGTTTTCAGCCGATAATCCTAGGCTCGTCACCCAAGTTAACGAACGTTATCCCCTCGATTGAGGGCATTCTTATGGGCTTAATTACTCGAGTTACAAGACCCTCTCAACTTTTACCTTTATGGTATTTCATTTTATTACGGTAATTTCCTCGGTCGGCCGATCCCAGGCCAGACAACCTTAGGTGACCAGGTTTTAAAGGAACCCCATCGAACCTCTATTACCTTAACTTATTATTTTGACTAGTTAGTAGCGGAGTCAAACTTCGCTCTTCTGAGGGACCAAAGTTTGCCCATACTAACCAATCCTTGATTTTTCAAGTATAACATGCTTTCATTAAAATTATTACTTTAAAGAGATCTTCTAAGAAGGATCACCAAGAGAATCATTTCATTTGCCTTTTCACAACGATTTTATCCCATAACTTTAACTAAGTATCAATGTTCCAAAGAAGACAAAGGTGACATGCACAACACTCTTTTAGGGGAATTCATTCACTAAATGCTAATATACTACGTGATTTGCAATCATGATTTCAAAATTCGATTATCAAGCAAAAAGAAAAAAATAGGGGAAAATTTTGAATGACTTATACAATTCAGCACAACCCTTATCAAATTTCTTTAGTATCCCCTTCCCCACACTTAGATTGAGACATTGTCCCCAATGTCTTTATCATTCAAGAATACAATGGTCTCAAAATAAGTTAGGGTCGTCAATTACACAAAGAAAATGATAGGACTTGCATTGGGTTTCTGAAATAAGGAGGAAGATAGCGCAGTTGAGATACACAACCAAAGTACACGATTGTGTACCTGATTGTGTATCTACCCATCTCATACATGCACAAATTACCATAGGAAAGCTCAAAATCAGGTGTTGTGGCTTTAGTATATTATCAATCTACCTTCCTGAAGGCAAAAAAATGTAACTACAACACACCCAAAGCATCCTTAAACGATAAAGTTCAAATCTTGATTCTAAGAAGCTAGGTGCGATAGTTTAGTGATCATAAAAAAGATGGCCTCATAACTTGGTTTCTAAGAAGAAGATTGGGAAAGAAACACAACAACATTGTTCCAGAAACCCACAAAATCAAAGTCCCAAATATTCATGTTCAAACCCTAACTGTCGATTCACTTGTTTAGCAGCCACTCATGACATCAATCAAACATGCATTCACGTGAGTTCAAAATGTCTACAGATCTATCAACAATCGACTTCCAAACTGCGAAATCACTCATCATACCATCATCATAGATGCAAGCATGTATGGTAGTCGTAAAAGAAAACCGAGCAACAACCGTATTGCAATAAGTATTGAAGAAGAAGAAGAGAAAACTTACTTACCTTGAGTCCTTGAAACAGAAGAAATTTATGGTGTAGAAATAACAACCACGGTATGGAGGAGTAAAGTGGGAGTGAGTAGGTCAAATACACGAATGGAGAATGGGTCGTGTAAATGGTAGAGTGAAGTGAGGAGTCCTTTTATAGTACGAGCAGAAAAATTAGATACACGACCAAGTACACGGTCATGTACTTTGGTCGTGTACTTTGGATTCCTTTCTGTGGGTTAGATACATGACCAGGTACACGAGCGTGTACCTTGTTCGTGTATCATGGGAGAGCATTCTGTGGGTTAGATACATGACCAGGTATACGAGCATGTACCTTGTTCGTGTATCATGGGAGAGCATTCTATGAGTCAAATACACGACCAGGTACACGAGCGTGTATCTTGTTCGTGTATATAAAGGAGGTGTTCTGCAGGTCAGGTACATGACCAGGTACACGAGCGTGTACCTTGTTCGTGTATCGAATTGTGCCTTCTGTGGGTCAGATACACGACCAGGTACACAAGCGTGTAACTTATTCGTGTATCTCTGATATGTACACAATGAGCATTTTTTTGAAGTGCACGGGAGGCCACACCATGACGTATTCCCCTTTTGTATTTCAAAGTCAATTTAGACACCCTCAGGCATGTGTGAGAAACCAGATACACCACTAGTGTACCCGGTTGTGCAAATCAAAGTACATACCTGTCATCACTTCATCTTGCACTCCCTTGAAAAGGTCTCCCATCCTTAATTTTCCCACACTTAAAGCTTAAAAGAAGCTCTATTAAGGTGACTTTCATAGAACCCAAACTTGGTCAGCCCCTCTATAGCTTGCTATCCTGCAAAAGTTACTCCAAAACAATGGGTGATAATAAAGAAAGTAAAGAGTAAAGAAGAAAACTTACTTAAGCAACATGGTTGCCTCCCAAGAAGCGTTGTTGTTTAACGTCGTTAGCTCGATGTAATGAACCAATGGAGCTCAAATGGAGATGAGAAAGAGGTTCAGTTCCTCCTTTTCTTCCAAAACTATTTTGTCCCTAAAGTAATGCTTAAGCCTTTGGCTATTCACCTTGAAAATGCCTTTCTTGGAGATTTTATAACCCAAAACAATACCTTCTTTTGCCATAAAATGACACTTCTCCAAATTTAAGACCAGGTTAGTATCTTCACAATGTTGCAACACTAACTCAAGATGGTGTAGACACTCATCAAAAGAATTCTCGAAAACAAAAAAATCATCCATGTATACTTCCATCTTATCTCCTACCATACCCTCAAAAATAGCCATCATGCATCGCTGAAAGGTAGCTGGAGCGTTACATAATCAGAAAGGCATGCATCGATAAGCGAAGGTCCCAAAAGGGCATGTGAATGTCCTCTTTTCCTGGTCTTCAAGTACAATAGGAATCTGAAAAAATCCTGACATCCCATCGAGGAAACAGTAATATGCATGACCAGCTAACCTTTCAAGCATTTGGTCCACAAATGGAAGAGGAAAATGATCCTTTCGAGTTGCATCATTTAGCTTGCGGTAATCTATACAAACTCTCCATCCAGTGACAATTCTCATCGGGATGAGTTCATTTTTTTCATTTGGTACCACTGTCATACCGCCTTTCTTCGGAACTACTTGAATGGGGCTCACCCATGAGCTATAAGAAATCGGGTAGATCATTCCTGCATCAAGCAATTTGATGACTTCCTTTTTTACAACATCTCTCATATTTGGATTAAGTCGGCGCTGCGATTGTACCACTGGCTTGACACAATCTTCCATCAAAATTTTGTGTGTACAAAATGATGGGCTAATCCCCTTTATATCTGCAATTTTCCATGCAATTGCTTTCTTGTGTTGCCCCAGGACATGCAATAACCTTTCCTGCTGATCTCAATCCAGATTTGATGCAATTATGACTGGAAGTTTAGAATCTTCTTCCAAAAATGCATATTGAAGGTAATCTAGCAGTTGTTTCAATTCTAGCTCAAGTGGTTCCTCAATTGAAGGTTTTGATCTCTGAATGGTGGATCTATTCATACCTTCAAAGCTTCTTTCTTCTCTCAACTCAGGATTATTATTAAGCTGATTGACAATTACTCTAATCGCCATATTTTTAGGTTGCTCTTTCTCCCCATTCATCAAACACAATCCCAATGCATCACCAATCAATAGGTCTTGCAATGAATCCGAAACTGCGAAGTCAAGGTAGTCGATTGCATAGCATGTATCATCATGGTGCAGGCTTTGTTTAAGGACGTCAAGCATTTTCACTAGTACCTCTTCATTTCCTACTCTCAACACTAACTTCCCATCCCCAACATCAATTATTGCTCTAGCAGTAGCCAAAAATGGCCTCCCCAATATAAGAGGGACCTCCACATCTGCTTCCATGTCAAGGATGACGAAATCCGCAGGGAAGATGAAGTCCTGCACCTTCACTAATACATCTTCAACTACTCCTCTCGGGAATTTGACTGATCGATCGGCTAACTGAAGACTCATTTTTGTCGGTTTCGGCTCTCCAATACCCAATTTCTGGAACATCTTATATGGCATCAGATTAATGCTGGCTCGCAAATCAGCCAATGCCCGTTCTTCAGATAAACTCCCTATCAGGCAAGGGATGGTAAAGCTCCCAGGATCTTTTAACTTCTTTAGGAGTTTGTTCTGAATTACCGCAGAGCATTCTCCTCCTAAAGTTACAGTGGAGAACTCTTCAAGCTTCCTTTTGTTCGATAGCAACTCTTTCAAAAATTTTGCATATCGTGGCATTTGTGATAATGCCTCAACCAGTGGAAGGTTGATATGCAATTGGTTGAATATCTCTAAAAATCTGCCATAGTGCTCATCTGTTCTGTCCTTCTTGAGTCGTGCTGGATAAGGAACATTAGGCTTGTATTCTGGGATTAATGGAGGTGATGATTCTCTTTAGGTGATTTTTCTGAATGCTTTCCCCCTTCTTTGAGAACTACTTGTTCTTTTGCTGGTTCAGTCACCCGACTCTCTTCTACTTGAACCTTTGGTTGTAGTTCCTTACCACTTCGTAATGTGACAGCTTTAACATGTTCTCTAGGGTTGGTTTCCGTGTTTCCCGGTAATGAACCTTGAGATCTCTCTGACAGAAGCTTAGCTATCTAACCGATCTGGTTTTCAAGATTGTGTATTGATGCCTCATGATTCCTTAGAGTCAAGTCTTGATTTTTCAGAATCAAATCTAAGGACTTCTATCTGTCTTCTGAATCCTTGATGAATTTTGTGAGGAGATCTTCAAGTGGCGGTTTGGAACTCTGGACTAGTGGCCTCTGATAACCTGGTGGAGGATTCGGATTGCCCTTCTGAATATTACTGTTGTTAGTCTAAGAAAAATTTGGGTGATTTCTCCATCCTGGGTTATAAGTATTGCTGTATGGATTGTTCTAGGGCCGAATTGGGTTTCCCAAATAATCCACTTGCTCTGTTTGCCTTTCCTCACCACTTGAGGGTTCCACAATAGCCAGTTGATGTTGTGAGACAGCCAACCCATCGATCTTTCTAGATAAAGCCTCAACTTTGGACATGATAGAAGTAGCCACATCCACTTCAAGAATGCCTGCCACCTTCTTTTCTCTACCCCTACCATGTGACCATTCATAATTATTCGCGGCCATGTCTTCAAAAAGAGTTAAACTTTCTTTAGGAGTTTTATGGTTTAAGGTGCCACGAGCTGCGGCATCTACTGTTTGTCTCGTTTGATAGTTCAACCCATTATAAAATATCTGAACTTGAAGCCACTCTAGGATCCCATGGTGTGGGCATTTCCACATTGAGTCCTTGAATCTCTCCCAGGTTTCATATAACGTCTCCATGTCATACTGATGATAAGATTGAATCTCAGCTCGAAGTTTAGCGGTCTTTGAAGGAGGGAAGAATTTGTCCATAAACTTCTTAATCAGACCTTGCCATGTAGTAATGGAGTTCCTCGGTAAAGAATTCAGCCACTGCTTAGCCTTGCCTTTCAAAGAGAATGGGAAGAGCCTGAGGCGGATCGCATCATCACTAACTCCATTAAATTTGAAGGTATCCCATATCTCTAGAAAGAGTTGGATATGCGCATTTGGATCTTCATCCTGTAAACCATCAAATTGAGTATATTGCTGCACCATCTGAATCACGGCAGGCTTAAGTTCAAAATTATTTGCCTCCACTCGAGGACGGACTATGCTAGAGCTAACGCCTATCAAGTTTGGCCCGGCAAAATCAGAATTGGTTCTAGGTGGCTCATTAACTCGACCATCTCTATTATCAACCAGTTGATGATTCTGGGGATCCACAACAACATTTCCTTGATTCAGCTCTTGAGCACGATTATTGACTTAATAAGCCATTTCTTCCTTCAGTGATTCTCCTTGAATACCAAATGATGTTGACTCAGTCAAGTGTTGCTTTTTCTGATAATGACGAATAATTTTCTCTAGCTTAAGATTAAAAACAGCAAGTTCCTTGGAGCGACTTTTGGTCATGCACTGTAAACGTAATACAACTCAATTATGAGCTCCAAATTCTCTGGAAGAAAAGGAAAAAAAATAAGAAAGAAATAAATTGGTTAAATTAATAAGTAAAAAGTGTTTCTAATATTGGCGTATCCCCGGCAACGACGCCAAAAACTTGATCATTGTCAATCGTAGTTTTAATAAATTGAATTCTTGTTCTTAATCCTACTACGAAGCAATAGGCAAGTGCACCTATCGTAGCGTAATATAGCGAGTAAGCACAAGGTCGTCCCTCAGAGATACACCAACTACTAGTATTAACTCCGTTCCTATTATCTAACCGCCGCTTAAATATGTTGGTTGAAACTTAATTACTCTAATCTTAAAACTAATAACTCACTAACAACAATGGTTCTGAAGATTTATCAATTAACAAAAGCAACCTAGATCTTATTCTACTCCATCTCTATCATGTAATTCATTATATTTATGAAGATTGTCGTAATTGACTTCTTATACTATCGAATTCTCTAGTCAAGTTAACTATTTTCTCAAGTATATTAACCTATCTAATCCTAGGTTTATCAAATAGGATCTCTCCTTAGTTAATAGCAACCTAGAATTGCATAAAGCACATGAATTCGCATCAAAATAATCGATGTAAACAGAAGACTCTTGTTTCCTATCTCTAGAAGAACAATCAAATCTCATTAATTGCATTAAATCTAATCATAAGAGCAATTTCTCAATTAACTAGTATGATATCATGCATAAATTCATGTTCCGGATCTATGAATCTAAGAAACAATTGAAGGGCATGCAATTAATCATAAGAAAGTCAACAACTTCGCATTAATGACCAAATCTTCATCACATGACAGAGAAGTTTCAAATAAAATCTAGATCTAGGGTCTACTCCTCCATAAATTGGACAAAAGAAATGCAATTACTAGAAGAATAGATAAAATTCATAGTCACAACCCTTAAAGATAGAATCTTCTTCTTCGTGGGTCTTCAATCTCCCTTGAAATCGACAAAATCTTCTTTCCCTTGCTGTTATGAGAGTCAGAGAAAATAAAAAATTCATAAACTCTCTTTCTGGGGCAAACTAACGGTCTATTTATACATATACCCTGGTTGGATATATACACGAGTGGATACACGAGTAGTGTATCTCGTTCGTGTATCTCATGCTTGCTTCCAAGTGTCCTTAGGTGAATATACATGAGCAAGTACATGGGAGTGTACATTGGTCGTGTATTTGAAACATCATCGAACAGAAGCAAAACTTAGATACACAAGCAAAGTACATGGGCGTGTACTTTCCAGACATCCGCTTCAATATACACAAGCAAAGTACATGGGCATGTATCTCACTTGTGTACTTTCCAGAATTCTTTCTCTTCACATGTAATGTATCCAATTACTTCCAAACTTGATCCGACTCTTCAAAACTCCTTCCCTTAGCTCCAAAATACTCTAGAAGATCCTGAAATTAACATTCATTCCATTAAGCATCCTTTTCTTCAACAAATCATCTAAAAATTCAACAATAAAGCACAATTTCATTACTCTAGATAAGGGTATTTTGCGACTTATCACGTTCACTGTTGTTTGTTAATAAAATATCCTAATTAACCAGTGATAAGATAAATAATCCGGGTAATGACCTGGGCATTGATGGTGGCTTTGGAATCTCCAACCCAAGGTTGAGGGGGCATAAACCTTAGACTTCACGTCGGTTACCAAAAGACCACGTGAGATGCTGCATTCATGTGGTTGTTCATATATAGCATACGTTTAATATTTGAATTTGAATTTGCTTGTGTATGTATATAGCATATGTCTAACATTTGATTTAAGTTTGTTTGTGTGTGTGTATGTAGCATTGAAAGTGTTACCATCCCATTCACTGAGCCATGGTGTGCTCACCCCCTTATAGACTTTCTACAGGTAGTGAGTACGAAAGCTCGGGATAGGATAAGATGTGAAATGTCGAAAGATTCTAGAAGAGTAGAATGACAAAGTAAGAGTTATGGATGATAAATTGTTTAGATGAAATGTTAGGACCCCCAATGTAAATAGAAATGTTTAAATTGAGAAACCTAGGATTTATCCTATTTTACTGATTGGTAGGGGATACCGATTCTCTACGATCATGGTTGACCATGGGATACGGGATCCATAGTTGTATTTTATTATCTAATTATATGTACTATAACTTGTTGTAGATGCAATTATTTACTTAGAGTCTTATGATCTCTGACTCGTAAGACGATTATCATGTAACGGGTGCACACGTGCCATGATAATTAGGTAGAGGCTTCTAAGCCCCCCTTTAGGGCGTGACATCCATAATGGGAAGCTCATGGACAATGTTGCTTTGGAGGTTGAGGGAGGTACACTTTCAATATTAGTCATGATAAAGTGAGTTTCCACGAAGAATCTTTTTTTACTAATCCTTTTAGGAGAATGGATCTCCCTACAAGCTCTCTACTCGACACAGTATTTTCTAAGTTTGTTTCCATTTTAATTTTTCATGTTCTTTTGTGTTTGTAGATATGCAACTTAGAGAGAGTACCCTTGCTAAGATGCTTACCAAGTGAGGGACAGCTTAGGTTGATAAGAAAGTAAAGAAAGCACCTTCTACTTCAATTGAGGTATGAAAAGCTCCGACATTATAGCTTGTGGGGTCTCACTCATGATCAGGTATGAGGAGAGGTGTGCTTTTCTTTCTTGCAATGTTAACGACCCTATAACTAAGGAGAGGTTAAAGGGGAAAATTGGAGGAGTCAGCTAACCTTAAAAGAAAAGGCCTCACATAGAAACATTTAGGGAGAGACCTTCGATCGAGAAAAATGTAATGGTCCACCTCAATGTGAAGTCGAATACCGTAGAATAGACTATTTGATGTCACCGTATGGGGCCTACCTTACTAACCTTATAGGGTAAGAGGAGTAGGCGTCTTCTACACCTGGTCTTCCTTCTCCTAGAGGAGGTGGTCATATATTCCGAACTCAATGGGACATCCATAGTTTTGACATTGAGCTCGACAATAGGAAGTGCAACATGAAGCTTTTAAAGGGTTGCATCTTCCTAAGAAATACTACTACCTTAGAGGGCAATCTATACAAGATGTCCAAAGACGGGCTTTAGAGGTCAATTTGCTTAAAGCTTCATGATGTGAGAGGTAGATGACTTTCCTTTTTCTTATTTTCCTTGTACAATATTTCGTGCTATGGCTAACCTTTTCATTTGGCTTTGCAGTTCACTTCCCACTTGGTTAAGTCATTTGAGATTTAGGAGGCAAAGCTCAAGTAAGTAGGGGAATTGAAATCTAAACATGAGCTTCTCATCTAGAAATACCAAAGGCTGTATGGAGGATATCATAAGCTATCTAACAACATATGTGTCTTGTCATAGAAAGGGAAGGATATAATGGTGAAGGCCAAGAGAGCTTAGGAAGAATCCCAACACTAAGCAACTAAAATTAGTGATTTGAATATGACGGTAGAAGCTAACCTAAGCAAGCTGAAGGCTCGAGTGGAGCTTAAGGTTAGGACAAATGCTAAACTCTCCATCAAGGTTAGTAAGATGGAGTAGTCTAACTGAAGCCTTGTTACTCAACTTGATGAAGCATGGAAGTAGCTCTACAACTAAGAGGCTAATCATGCAAAGGTCGAGTGGGGTCTTTAAGAAGAAACTCAATAACTTTATCTTAAAGTCGAGCATAATAGGGTTTGACCACTAGATCTGGAGGCTCATGCTACTATTGAGGTCTACCTATCTACCATTGAAAAGGAGTTATTTGACAAAATCTTGAACAATAAAGAGTAGATTGGCCTCTAAGACTGTAAGTGGATCAAAGGGATCCAAAATAGCCAAGTTAAAGATCTTGGAGGTACACCTTGAATACGACTTCAACTGCCTTTCCTTCTACGAAAACCCGTTGGAGCCCAATGTAAGTGTCAAAGAGGGAGCTGATAAAGGTGGTGTAGGCTATGATGAAGGCCTACCTAAAAGCACGTTGCAAGAGCAAGGTCCTAGAGGCAATTAGGATCAAGGTTAAGACCGAGACTAAAGTCAACCCATAGATACTGCATCTACTTCTCCCCCCCAGCTTAACTCCTCCAAAAGATCCATTGCCACTTTTTAAGTCGCATCCTATCAAGAAGATTGCTACTACTAGGTGGATGAGATAATAGAAGCCTTTACTATCCCCTCCCTAAAGAGTTGAGAGCTATTTTTCTTTTCATTCCAGAGACTATTTTTTAAGTTAGTATGCCAACTTTAAAATTGGAATTTTTGTGGACCTTGTGATTGACTTCAATGTCTATGCTCAATATTTTGTTACTTCACTCCTTCAATACTTTACTTGCCATGATTATTTTTATCTTTTCTCTCCTTACTTTGCTTCATTTGGGTTTTCATCGTATTGTTATTTATACCAAAGTTGAACTTTAAAGAGTTCTTGGATGTCTGGACTTAAGTCCTATTTATGAGTTATCCATTAGATTAATGCATGAATGTTTTTTATTGAACCTAAGGAGGTTGAGTGCTTTGACAACTCAATAGTAGCTTAGGAGTGAACAAGTCCATCCACCTCTTAAGAGGCTAGGACATAATATCATCAAGAGTCTGTATGCTTGTATATAAGCATTGACTTAATGTAATTTAGAGTCTATTAATCATAGTAAGGTCAAGATTAAATGAGTGTAAGGGGTTCGTTCACCTCGAGTGCATAGCTATGTAATTGGTAATTTGCAATTGAACTTGAAAAAGAATAATATCATTTATTAACTAATAAATTTACAAACATCTTAAAGAGCATTTAATCAAAATAAAGCCTAAGGTTGTCGACATTCTTTAGGGAATGGGCTCACCATCTAATCTTTTTAGCTTGTATGCTCTATTTCTTAAGTCTTCAACAACTTTGATTTGATCTTCCCAGTTTGGTGTCAATTTTTCTTGACCTTTACAAGATCCGGTTGCTTCCAATTTCTTACATACTAGATCCCTTGGTAGGAAAACCTTGTTTTTTACTGTCTTGTCATTGTAATAGGTAGCTTGATGCTGATACATTGTTACTCAAACTCTTGTAGTGTCTTGAATCTTTTTTGCCATGTCAAGGTTAGCTTGAAGTCCAATTTAGTTTACTAACAAGTCCATGCTTTGAGTCCCGATATTAGGGAGTTCACTTTAATTGAGAGGACAACTACTAAGTCAAAAGCAAGTTTAAATGGAGTTTCCCCTATAGTGGTCCTATGAGTAGTTTAGTACCCCCACAAAATGGTCAAAAGCTCATCTAGCCATTTACCTTTAGCTTGGTCAACCCTCTTCTTAGGACTATTGAGGACTATCTTATTTACAGCCTCAACTTGCCCATTGTATTGAGGGTGTGCCATTAAGGTGTAGTGGATTCTAATGTTGCGCTTGTCGCAAAATTCTCTCAACTTTTGGTTGTCAAACTATGTTCCATTATTCGTTATAAGCGCATATTGGGATTATATCTACTAAGGATGTTGTTAAGAATGAAGGATTTGACATTCTTTTGCATTATCCTAGTTACAACCTTAGACTCTACCTATTAGGTAAAGTAGTCAACAATGACTATAATAAATCGTCATTAACTAGAAGCTTGGAAAACAGACCTAAAATGTCCAATCCCCACTAGGCAAAGGGCTAAGAGATTGGTGAGGGAATGTAAGTGACGACTTGAAGCATGCTCTATCAATGCATGTTTTTAACATTGTGTGCATCTTTGTACAAGTTGCTCCAAGTCTTCCCCCATGGTGGGCCAGTAGTAATTTCATGCCCTAAGGGTTACCTTAGTCATAACAACTTGCCATGTACTATATCAAAGTTTATGATTAGCCAGATTTTAGCACACACAAACTTCAACATGGTACATAAGATGTCGTTATTCTAGAAACCACCATAAAGATAACAGTTCTACTAATATTAAAGCTAATGTCTATTAATATAAAACATAGAGTTTTGCATATACAATAGATAGAGAAATAAGTTTATATGGTTAATATTACATTCATCCAGAAAATTCTACTTAAAATAAAAATAAAAATATCTATTCAAATTGTCTTCTTCCTCACTCGTCCATCTACCATCATCTTGAAGATTCTCACCGCCATCTAGATTCTACCAAGGTAAAACTAGAATGGTGTCTACTAAAAGGGTAAACTGTAGGAGGTAAGCTATAAAGCTTAGTGAGATCCTAGCTCAAAACCACCTTTTACGCAAAACAAGCAAGTTAACATTTTTAATGCATAAACAATCATATGCCAATCATCACATGTAGTCAGTTGGAAACTACATGAGGTCTAAATATATTTCTAACCAATATACCCCTCTTTAACCCTAAGTTGAGGATCATTTTAAAAATTTCATCAGAGTTCGAGCTACCAATTTTGTTAACTTGCATGCATCCTTAGCTACATAAATTAGAGCTACACTCTATACATTAATAGTTATGTTAGAAGAATGATCTTCTAAGTAAGGACCTAGGACAAACCAAAAGAAAATAACATTTTCCCTACCTACACACCTCCAGATGCATGCACCCAAAACAGAATAATGAACATAGATTCATACCAATACACGGCGATCCTCTAGTCATTTTTATATTGTTAGAATAGGACACTCCCTCAGGATATCCTTTCATTATCTATGTAACTATGATGGAATATATGAAAATATGCAAGAAGATATTATGCATGATCCATTTCAAAATAAGTATTTCGATATGCTTAACATAAGTTAGGAGGTGACCAAACAATTTGCAAACACTCCATTAACTACAAAAGTAGTCATGAATACAAGCAACCTTACTTTCTTTTCCTTTAGGCCTTAACAATCAAACAATAAACCAAATCAAACACACACATGGGTTCACTAGTATTCAACTTTAGGTGCTACTAAAATTACAAGCACAAATCAAGTGGCAATCATCGCTGGTACTCACCATGCCATTCTTTCTTATGGATCGTATTAATCCTTGGGTAAAACTTAGCAATTTTCTGAAAAACCTATATAAAAATGGAGAAATAT
Organism: Laguncularia racemosa; assembly: GCA_037954665.1. NCBI lineage: Eukaryota > Viridiplantae > Streptophyta > Magnoliopsida > Myrtales > Combretaceae > Laguncularia > Laguncularia racemosa. Next base: position 55,559 of record JBBMOL010000761.1, read on the forward strand.
TTATACATATAAGAAATAACTACTTTTAAGATAAACTAATATAGTAACCTATAGCTAACCCCATATTTTATTAAAGTCTTTTAATGCTAAGTCTTTCGTTTAAGGAATCGGTCCGTTGTCAAGGTCTGCACTTAGGTCCTCGTTTGGGTAAAGTCCTATCCTTGCCATAACAAGGCAAATATGTGTCCAAAGCATATGTCAAGAGTAAGTCCATGGATATAAGTCCATAAAATGTCTAAAATATGTCAAAAATGTGTCCATGGGTGTTTAATCGATCATAAATGGTCCTAAGTCCTCATGATTTGAAAATATGGCCTTAATATCTTTTCTTTACACTTTTATGTTCATTAGGGAGTTTGAAATATGTCTAATTATTGGAAAAATATTCTAAATTAAAAATAAATAAGATAATCTTAAAAAGATGAAGTTTGTTTGATGTGGATTTGTGATTAGAATCTACAACTATTACATAAAAGTAGTATTAGCGTAAGTATGATGAATATGCTATGGAAAATGATTTGGGTAAATTAGGATTACCTTACTTTGATGAAAATCCTAAAGTAAAGTACCTAAAACATAGAAAATAAGTTAGGTTAGTAACTTCCTTAAGGGGGTCTAAAGATAGCTTAACCTTCTTAGAAGTAACTTACCTTGGGTTTAGAAATTGGTGGTCCAAAATTATGATTGTCTTTAGGGATGCAAGTGGGGTTATTTTTTGGTGAAAATTTCTGATATTTCTGGGGAATATGAGGTGTCTTTGGTGGAAAATTTTCAGAGGAAATGGGCAGCAAGTGGCATGTGAAACGTGGAGTTGATTGTAGGGGTAAATTTGCTTTTTAGCTCCCTTTTTATACTTGTTAAGTTTTGTTGTTTTGCAAATTAATTTGAGTTTTGATTTGACACACCTAAGGGGACAAGATTAGGTAGGTTTTGGGGTTATAATTGGCTTAAGGTCTTATAGGATAAGTTAAGGTAGTGATTGCATAAGATAAGATAAGGTTGAGGTGGCAAAATCACATGGAGTTGACATAGTCAATAAGGGGTGATAGATTTTGGTAGCTTCTAGATAGTTTCTTAGGTTAGTCTTGAAAAAATTTGGGCTAATTTTTATTAGGTTAAGATTAGGTAAGATGGTCTCAAATGTGGGGTGAAACAATGTTAAGTAACAAGGTGTTTTGGGAGATGAGATTTATGTGTAATTTTCATTTCATTTATAAGACTCTAAGACTCAAAATTTTCCACGATATCTCTAGTTCCTTTACCCATTTTAATCAAGTTAATTTAGGATATTTTATATTAAATTAAATTAAGATAGAAAACGGTAAATTGAATGGTGTCAAGTGATGGGAAAAATTCTGGCACTGTCAACCTTTTCAGAACCCAATCTGGATGATTGACCAAATTGCTCATCTTTTATCTTATGTCTTTATTTCTAATAAAGTTTGAGAATAATCTTACAGGTACAATTATATATCTCCATGGGATGCCAAAATGTCCTACAACTTCAGTTGGACACAGGACATTTTTCTAAGTAACAATCAAAGGCCCGCTGCGATTGTTCTCTATTCTGAGGCATTAAATCATGAAGATTTATGTTATTTTGTATCTTGTAAATGTTTATTGAACTATTTTGGTTGTATTTTGGTTTTGGGACACTTTTATTTCCATGTAACTTTCATTTAGGGTTAGCCACCTTAAAAGTGGCAAACTTGTAATTTTGAGCACTTTTTTAACCCTAGAAGTAGCAAGTATAAATACTTGCTTAAGAGAGGGTTTAGGGAGCTTATTTTTGCAGAACATACACCTCTTTTCACGTGTGAATTAGGGTTCATACCTTGGTTCCAACTCTTATCAATTTCAATTCCAAGACTTGAAATTGTGGCTAGTGCAACATCTTGAAATTGTGAGTTATATCAATTTCATTTTGTTGTGATTTCTTTTCTTCTCTAGTGTGTTGTATCTAGGGTTGATTAGAGATAGTTCTTGGTCAGAATTACATCTTATTGTACATTAATTCTTGTGATTATTTGAAGTACTTATCATTTGATTTGGATCATCATTGAAAAGTTTCCTTGAAAACGTGAATTTCACCATTTGGAAAAGGAATCTTACTTTATGATTTTCTTTGTCAAATTGAGGCTTCATTTGCGTGGATTATATGATATTAGAGTGTTATTAGAAACCATTTCCATTGTGGTATTCAGATTATATCATTAGTAGAATTGAATTTCATCATTTCAACATTAGGGTTCATTTGAAAAGTGCCATTTTGGGATCCGATTTTGCCTAGACTTGAGATATCTTTTCTTAAGTATTTTGGATGTGTTTTAAAGTGTGATTAGGCACATCATCTTTTTGGTATCAGATCTCTTGTTGAGAGAAGGGAATTGGTTGTATTCAATTTCGTGGAAGGGATCAACAATTAGGGTTGATCAAGTGGAAAAAATGCAATTGTGTAGTTGTTGTTGTTGTTGTAGTTTGAGATTGCAAAATTGCTTTGGATTGGGATTTGATTTGCTGATTGTTGGAGTTGATTTGGGAAGTTTATTATATCACTTTGTGGACACTAATTCACATGGAAGGCAGAAGTACAAAGTGAAGTTACTTTAGCAAATTGTTTTGAAATTGTGAAACTTACCAATTGTTTGCCGTGTAGTAGCTTGTGGCGTGTGGAGTTGTGAAGTTTGTTGTTTGAATTCCCTTGTGTAATTCTGAATTTGTGAAGTTAAATTTGCAGATTACATTAAGTTTGGTTAGTAAGGAATTATTTGAATTCAAATCATATGCAATTAAGTTGTGAGAGTTAATGATTGCTATTTGAATTTGAATTCATTGTTACCAATTGAGGAAGGCTTGCAATAAGTGAAGTTATTTGAAATTCAAATTGTAAGTTGCTACCTATAGTGGGATTCGGAATTCATTTTGGAAAGCTACTTATTAATCTCTTGTCTTCATTATTTGCCATGGAAGTTGAAGATTACTTGTATTCATTATTCCCTTGGTTGTTGCTGTAGAAGTGTTACATATTAATTGTGGTTGTTACTTGTGTGTTACCGTAGAGTAAACTTGTGGAAATTAATTTTGCTGCACCGTGTACTTGTGGCTTGTTGTGGAGGAGAGTAATACACGTGAGTTGCAATTATAAATTGTAACATTAAGTGGGTTTGTTGTTTGTCTTTTGTAGTTACTATTGTGTGGAGTTTAAGGAAGTATTGTAGTGGAAGTGTATATCCTTGAATCATATCATTTTGAGGAACAATATACAAGGATCTTCAAATATGTCTAATGATAGTGTGAATGGGGAATTGGGTGAAGAAGCCAATAGCTAGGTTGGTGGAGGACATGGTCGTAATGTGGCAGGCAGAAGAACTTTGGAGGAACAACTTCAGGAGCTTACTACTATAGTTGCTACACTAGCAACTAGAGTTGATAGGATGACTTTACCACAACCACCAGTGGTAAACCAACCAGCACCACCTCGAGTAGCTCCACAAAACCCTCATCGAAACAGAGTAGTGGAAGAAAGAGATGACAATTTTGGAGTCAACCTAAATCAGAATAGGGATTTCAGGCCACCTCGGGGTTTGGAATATGTGAAACTACAGATGCCATCCTATGATGGTAAGGGATCAGCAGATGAGTACCTGGACTAGGAGGATAAGGTCGAAGGTCTTTTCGAATGTTATGAGATTGACGACAGTACCAGGGTCCGATTGGCTGCAGTTGAATTTGTAGGGTATGCTGCACTTTAGTGGAAGAATCTGATCATCAATAGGTGTCGGGATGGAGAGGCTAAGGTTCAAACCTGGAGGATATCAAGAGGTTGTTAAGGAAAAGGTTCATTCCTGAGCACTACAAACAGGAGCTATTTATGCGACTGCAAACCTTGAGGCAGGGGGGCAAAACAATGGATGATTATGTGCAGGAATTTGAGACCTTTATGATTAGGTGTGGGTCTGTTGAGCCTCCGGAACAAACTATAGCACGATTTGTCTCAGGTCTAAAATATGAGATAGCGTGTATTGTTGAGCTACAGCGCTACACCACACTTGATGAAGCTATTCAGTTGGCCTTAAAAGTAGAGAGACAGAGGAGGTCCAACTTCTTTAGGGCTCCTAGTAGTAGGCCCAATACTACTAACAGACCCATCTCAGCCGACAGTCGATCAGGGGGAGCAAAGGCGGTTGGTGAGGGAGTCAAGATAGTGGACACTACTACCCCAACCATTATCAGGGAAAACTTACCCACTGGAAAGGGTAAAGAGGTCATGGCACCAGAAACGAGGTAGACTATTCCCGATCTACTAGTGGAAAAGCACGCCAGATTAAATGTTTTAAATGCATGGGATTTGGGCATATGGCAGCACAGTGTCCAAATAAGAGGGTGATGACTATTATGGAAGACATTGGAGAGGATACTGAGGACGACCATGAACAGATTGAGCCTACAGATCTACCACAGCATTGCAGGAATATTATGATGATCAGAATGCAAATGCGCCTGAGGAGCATACTGGAGGAAAATATCTATCCCTCAATGTATTACGCAGGATTTTGTCCACATCTCCTGATATCAGTGATATTCAAGGGAGAACATATTTCATACCTCTTGCAGAATCAGAGGTAACCTTTGTGTACTCATCATCGATAGTGGTAGTTGCACGAATGTTATATTTGCTGCACTAGTAGACAAATTACAACTGTCTACTATACCTCATCCTAGTCCTTATCATTTGCATTGGCTGGATAATAGAGGTAATAAGCATGTTTATCCTTAGGGCAAAGGTTCTAGTGAGTGTCGGGCAAAACTATCATGATGAGATCCTTTGTGATATAGTTCCTATGCATGCATTCCATTTGCTATTGGGTCGGCCCTGGTTGTATGATCGACGAGTGATACATGATGGGTTTGAAAATACCTACATGTTCAGCATGGGCGAGACACGCATAATCCTATTACCAATGACTCCATTTGAGGTCCAGAGTTTTCAGAAAGAGGTCAGGCAGTCGTCCACTACCATGGTTAGTCGGGGAAGCAGAACAACAGAGATCCTAGGGTTTAATTCCACAACTGATCCTCTAGATTTGAGGGCAAATCTTTCAGAAGCCCGAGGAGATGATGGGAAAAATTCTAGCACTGTCAACCTTTTCAGAACCCAATATGGATGATTGACCAAATTGCTCATCTTTTATCTTATGTCTTTATTTCTAATAAAGTTTGAGAATAATCTTACAGGTACAATTATATATCTCCATGGGATGCCAAAATGTCCTACAACTCAATTGGACACAGGACATTTTTCTAAGTAACAATCAAAGGCCCGCTGCGATTGTTCTCTATTCTGAGGCATTGGATCATGAAGATTTATGTTATTTTGTATCTTGTAAATGTTTATTGAACTATTTTGGTTGTATTTGGTTTTGGGACACTTTTATTTCCATGTAACTTTCATTTAGGGTTAGCACCTTAAAAGTGGCAAACTTGTAATTTTGAGCATTTTTTTAACCCAAGAAGAAAGCAAGTATAAATACTTGCTTAAGAGAGGGTTTAGGGAGCTTATTTTTGCAAAACAACACCTCTTTCACGTGTGAATTAGGGTTCATACCTTGGGTTCCAACTCTTATCAATTTCAATTCCAAGACTTGAAATTGTGGCTAGTGCAACATCTAAAAATTGTGAGTTATATCAATTTCATTTTGTTGTGATTTCTTTTCTTCTCTAGTGTGTTGTATCTAGGTTGATTAGAGATAGTTCTTGGTCAGATTTACATCTTATTGTACACAAAATTCTTGTGATTATTTGAGTACTTATCATTTGATTTGGATCATCATTGAAAATTTTTCCTTAAAAAACGTGAATTTCACCTTTGGAAAAGGAATCTTATTACGGTTTTCTTTTCAAATTGAGGCTTCATTTGCGGGGATTATATGATATTAGAGTGTTATTAGAAACCATTTCCATTGTGGTATTCAGATTATATCATTAGTAGAATTGAATTTCATCATTTCAACATTAGGGTTCATTTGAAAAGTGCCATTTTGGGATCCGATTTTGCCTAACTTAGATATATTTTCTTAAGTCTTTTGGATGTGTTTTAAAGTGTGATTAGGCACATCATCAAGCTAGATGGGTTTTCATGGGGTGCTTCACATGAAGAAGGGCTCCAAATTTTTTTTTTTTTTAAGGCACATCTCTTCGAATTTTTCCAATCCCTTTTAAAATAATCTAGGATATCTAAGGTATAATAGGGTAAAATTTAGGTAATATTTATTAACTATAAGATAAAAAGATTAAGATAAGTAAACTTGGCAAAAATTGGAAAAAATATTTAGTGCATGTTATTAGGATATGATTTTCATATGTCTACTTTTAAATATTTTATTCTTTTTCTTAGGTTGGGAAAAGAAAAATAAGGTAAGATTAGGATAAGGATAGGTGTAATATTGTGATCTTGATAAGATAAAGTTAAATTTTTAAACTTTGACGGAGAAGTTGACTTCTGTTGGTGGCATCTTAGAGAAGGGACCAAGCTGGTGGAGTTTTTTCTAAAGTTTTTTGATATTTTATGTATTGTTGGTAATTTTAAAAGATTTAATATTGAATTAGGAAATTTTTGGTTAAAATAGATTAAGATTTGGGGGTGGTTTCAACTTAACCTCTTAGAAGGCTTTTAGGGCAAGGTTTTAAGGGACTTTCAATTTCGATTGGGTTTGTTTTTAATTTGTATTTGTCTTTGTTGATCTATGTTCTAGGCTATTAATCCTCATGATTGGGATTAGATTAGGATAATTTGGAAAGGATTAGACTCAAGTCAAAGCAAGTCTTTTGAGTTGTCTAATTATTTATCGAAAGTTGACTCAAGTCAAATTGGAGTGGACTTTGGTCCCAAAGTAGTCGGGTTTTTTAAAACTAATACTTAAGGAATCTTGGGCCAAGTGCTGGTTCTATAGATGAAATTTGATAAAATTTAAATTTAGTTTTACTAGGTGAAATATCGATAAAAAGATTGAATTTTCAAATAGGAGTTTAGTGAAAATTAGCACAGTTAACGGTTTTCAAATAAAAATTTTATTGAGTTGAATCCATCGGGTTTTATTGGAAAAGGACATCATGTGAATCCTTGGGATTTTTATTTATCAAGTCTTTTCTAAGTCAACTCGAGTCTTAGCTCTAAGGCTTCAAGTCTACTCAAGTCTTCTCAAGGGTACAATGGAAAACTTTTGTTAATGGCTAGATTGAGTTAGTTGACTTTTGTTGACCTTTGCTTTAATTAATTGATTTAGGTCAACTTATGATATATCGGGTTATCTCTAATTTTTTGGCTAATCTTAGGTTATTTGGAGCTATAGTTTAAACATATTTTCTTACGTAACCTATTCGACAAAGTTTTTATTGAATGAAATTTTTTTAGGGAGTTACGAGTAACCAAGTTGAAGTGCCCAAACAAATAGAGCTTGGCTTTTGATGTAGTTGCACAAACCCTTGTATGAGCTCTTCCAACAACCTTTAACCTTCTTTAGGTCAAAAAAAATATGAGTGGAGTGCTTGGCCTCACTAGCAGAGGAGGTCATCAAAGATAGTGTAATTCGCAACTTTGTACATAAGCCTCCTAACCTCCTGATGAGATCCATGATAAAGCCAAGTCGGAAGAAGGAATGTGGATCCTCTTAAAGTGTCGTCTGGACCCCATCACAAGAAGTCGAGCGAAACGACCAAGGGAAACACTTAATGGGTTATAAAGGATGTCCATGAAGCCGGAAAGGATTGGAGCAATTTATGAAGTTGAACGGATTTACCATGGGAAACCCTTGCTCTTATACAAGTCACACCGGACACGAGTTGAAGAGGGCGTGTACTTTCAAGGCACGGCCGGTAGGAATATCAAGATTGCACAAAATCAACACGGCCCGACACACGGCTAAAAGGCACGGCCGTGTAAGGAGACAAGAATTGGCATAGAATCTACACGGCCAAAGTAAAATGGCGTGAAACCCTTGCCAGCCAGCATGTTCTTTTCGTGTTTTTACGCAACTTATCTAAGCTACGTCGTTTGGACTTGTTTTTCACGAATTGTAACCCTAGTATAAAAGCTCCTAGGGTTAGAACAACTAAGAATTTACATCTTTGAACATTAAACCTTTTGAGAGGCACCTCTCTTGGTTCTTCAAGAACTAAATCGAACTTACGAATTTAAATTTTCCGTGGCGTTCATCTCGATTGTGGCGTCTTCATTTTATCCCAAGGTCTTGTCTGCTTATTGACAACGGTCGCGGTTTCCACTTTAGGTGTTTAGGCGTCTTAGGCAACGAATTTTCCGAACGTATTGATATTAGGTTTCGTCATGGGTTGGCGTAGTTCGTATCAGTTTGGTATCAGAGCTTAGGTTTGTCAAAACATCAAGTTCGGTTGGGGAAAGGGTAATATCAAAAACCCTAACTCCAATCGTTCATATCAATTATCGTATTCAATTCGTAGTATTGATTGTCTTTTAATAGTGCAATATCAACTAGGCGATTTTTAAAAAAAAAAAAAAGAGTAAAAATCCGACAAAAAAAAAAGAAGAGAAAAAAAGAAAAGAAAAACGGATCAAGAGCAACACCAAGACAAAAAAAAAAATCGAATAGAAAAATAAGGAAAATTTACAAACCCTAGAGTTGTTTTAAATTTCTACGGAAGGAAATTGGGGGTAGTTCGAGTTAGTTCCAAGAAAATTTTAGAAGGGGAAATTGGCGAGTTGATATCATCTTTATTTGTGAGAATACACGAGTGACTGTGCGATATCATCATTTGAGCGAAACAAGTAAGGGAGTGTATCATGAGGTTTTAATTATATAATAATTTGGTTAGTACTAATCTTTCTGCAGGGACAGTCGAGACAACATTCTCCTAAAGGTGAGGGGAAGGTTTGATGCTAGGTTAGTAATTAAGGCACTGAGGGGAGAAATGAAGAGGATGTTCCAAGAGGGAATGGAAAAATCATGAGACGGTAAGCAAAGACTAAGCAATCCACAAACGAATTCTAAGGGCGTAAGAGGGAGAGTCGTTCTAGGAGAGTACCAAGGGGTGGAGATGAAATGACGGATGATGATTTTGATGAGCCTTCTGTTGGGATTATAGAGGATAAGTGGTCGGAATAGAGGAACTAGAGATTGGGAAGATAGGGGAGATAGGAATAGAAAGGATGATCAATTAGTACATAAAGATGAAGATTCCCTCCTTTCCAAGGAAGAATAAATCCCGAGGCGTACTTAGAGTGGGAGAAAAAGGTAGAGATGGTGTTTTTTGGGTCAAACTATAGTGGGAGAAAGAAAGTAAAACTTGTGCCATTGAGTTTTTCGGATTATGCTATAGTGTGGTGAGATCAACTAAATGTTGAATGGGGAAAAAGGAGTGGCGAGCCAAACTTTTGAGTCTTGGGAAAGATAAAAGAGTGTGAAGAAGCGGTTTGTGCCTGCGTATTACTACGGAATTGCACAACAAGTTGCAAACCTGAGGCAGGGAAAACCGAAGTGTAGATGGTATTTTCAAGTAGATGGAAGTCACTAGATTAGGGCGAATGTAGGGAGGATAGAGGGGGCTACAAGGCTAGTTTCTTGCTGGGTTGAATAGAGAAATCCAAAATGGTCAAATTGCAGCATTATGTAGAATTTTGGGGGATAGGTTCACATGGCTATAAAGGTTGAGAACCAGCACAAGAGGAAAGGTAATAGTAATGCACGGTTTTTAACAGGGTAATGGGTTTTTCCCCTTGGAAGACAATCAATGGAAGAAGGAAGAACAGCCTTTACCCCCACAAAACCCCAAAAGGGAGCTAGGGGAAGCGGGTTCTACCCTGGTAACCAAGGTAACCCTGAATCTTCTACTTCTAGAAATCGTGACATTAGATGCTTTAAATGCCAAGGTAGAGGGCCCTATTGCTAGTCAAAGTCTAAATAGGCGTATGATGATTTTGCGTGATGATTGGAGAGTATGAGATTGAGGGAGATAGTGAAGAAGATGAATGCCTCCATTAGAAGGATGCTAGGATGATGAAGGCCTGCAATGGGAAGGCTAGTGGCAGTAGTAAAGCGAGCTTTAAATGTGGGAGGGAAGGAAGAAGAGGAGGGCAAAGAGAGAATATATTTCATACTAGATGTTATCTAGGGATCACATTTTAGTTTGATTATTGATGGGGGGAGTTGTACCAATGTAGTGAGACTTTATTGTTAAGAGGCGGGGCTCAAAACGTTAGACCCCTAGTCCATATAAAATTTCAGTGGTTTTAATGAAGTGGAGAGACTAAGGGGAGTAAGCAAGCATTGATTGGTTTTCACATTGGTAGGTATGAGGATGAGGTGTTATGCAATGTGGTGCCAATGCAAGCAGTCATGTGTTTTTTGGGGAGGCCAAAGGCAATTGATAGGAAGATTGTTCATAAAGGCTTTTCTAACAAGTATACCTTGTTCACCAAGGGAAAAGCTTAATCTTAAACCGTTAACACCCAAACAAGTGTATGAGGACCAGTTGCAGCTACAACAGTTTTTTGCAAAACATAAGGTGAGTGAAATGAGAGGGAAAGTCAGAGAGCAAAAGATAATGAAAGAAAAAGGAATATAAGAGTCAAGATCAAAAGGAAAAGGAGAGGAAGGCTGGAAAGAGTGTGAGAGGCCAAGTTGAAGGGGGATCAACTTTGGTGGTAAGTGAAAAGGAGAGGGGAGCCTTGCAAAAGGAGAGTTGTGTGGCAAGAGCGGGTGTAGTGAGGAGAGCATTAGTGATGAAGCAACCTATGTTGTTGCTGGTTTTAAGGAAACATGTTTGACTACTAACGACTTATCTAACTCTTTGTCTAGTGTGGTTGTGTCTCTTGTGCAGGACTTTGAAGATGTCTTCCCTGACGAGATTCCAAAGGGATTACCACCTATTCGTGGTATTGAGCACCAGATTGAACCTTAGTACCTGGAGCATCGATTCCAAACAAGCCAGCTTATAAGAGCAATCTGGAGGAGACAAAGGAACTCCAAAGGCAGGTCGATGAATTAATGGAGAAGGGGTACGTGAGAGAAAGCATGAGTCCATGTGCAGTGCCTGTGATTTTGGTGCCTAAGAAGGATGGGACATGGAGAATGTGTTGTTGACTTGCCACGCCATCAACAACATCACGGTAAAGTATCGTCATCCCATTCCTCGCTTAGATGACATGTTAGATGAGTTACATGGGTCTAGTGTCTTTTCCAAAATTGATTTGAAAAGTGGATATCACCAAATTAGAATGAAAGAAGGTGATGAATGAAAATATGCATTTAAGACAAAATATAGATTGTAATGAGTGGTTAGTAATGCCTTTTCGGACTAACTAATGCACCTAGTACTTTTATGAGACTTATGAACACATGTTTTGAGGACTTTTATTAAAAATTTTGTGGTCGTCTATTTTGATGATATTCTTATTTACAGCAAGAGTTTGGAAGATCATATGTCTCACTTGAGGGATGTTTTAGAAGTGCTTCGAAGGAACAATTATATGCTAACCTCAAGAAGTGCACTTTTTGCACAGACAAACTTGTGTTTCTTGGTTTTGTTGTTAGTGCACAGGAATACAGGTTGACGAAGAAAAGGTTCGTGCGATCCAAGAATGGCCTATTCCAACCAATGTAAGTAATGTGCGGAGTTTCCATGGACTAGCGAGTTTTTAAACAGGAGATTGTGAAGGATTTCAGCACCATTGCAGCACCACTTACTGAGGTAATTAAGAAGAACGTGGGGTTTCAGCTGGGAGAGCAACAAGAGAAGGCCTTTCAAACGCTTAAAAATAAGCTGACTCAAGCGCCGTTACTTGCTTTACCTAACTTTGCTAAAACGTTTGAAATTGAGTGTGATGCTTCAGGATTAGGTATTGGAGCAGTGCTTGTGCAGGAGAGAAGACGGATTGCATTCTTTAGCGAGAAGCTAAGTGGGCAACCCTGAATTACCCTACTTACGACAAAGAGCTATATGCATTGGTTTCGAGCCCTGAAGACGTGGCAACATTACCTTTGGCCGAAAGAGTTTCGTGATCCACACTGATCATGAATCCTTGAAGTACTTGAAGGGGTAACACAAGCTGAATAAAGGCATGCTCGTTGGGTGGAGTCATCGAAACATTCCAAAAGTTATCCACTACAAGCAAGGTAAAGAGAATGTCGTTGCTGATGCACTACCTAAAGGTATACTCTTATCTCTACTCTTATTTCTGACTGCTTGGTTTGAAGCCCCTTTAAGAAGTTAAAATGCTGCTGATCGAGATTTTTGGAGGAGTATGTGAAATTGTGAGAAGTGTGGGCATGGAAAATTTTATAAACATGAAGATTCTTGTTTAGGGAAGTAAACTGTGCATTCCAATTTGTTCCTTAAGAGAATTACTAGTGAGGGAGTCCATGGAGGAGGGTTAAGGGGACCACTTTGGAGTACAAAAACCCTTAGGGGTATTGCAGGAACACTTCTATTGGCCTCACATGAAACGAGATGTTGAGAGGATTTGTGAGCGATTTTGTCACTTTGTAAGCAACGAAATCTAGAGTCCAACCTCAAGGCTTTAAAACCCCACTTCCCATTCCTCATGAGCCTTGGGTAAATATTTCTATGGATTTTGAAATGGGTTTACCCAGGTCTAGACATAGTCGAAGATTCTATTTTGTAGTTGTTGATAGATTTTCTAAAATGGCAAAATTTCATTCCTTGTCACAAAAACGGTGATGCTTGTAATATTGCAAAATTTATTCTTTAGGGAAGTTGAACGATTGCATGGTATGCCTAGAATAAATTGTATCAGATAGGGATGCAAGTTCTTAAGCTACTTTTGGAAGACCTTGTGGGCTAAGTTAGGAACTAAGTTATTGTTTTCTACTACTTGTCATCCACAGACTGACGATCAAACTAAGTGTGAATCGTACTTTATCAAACTTTTTGAGTGCTGTAATTAAAAAAAGAATATTAAAGTTGGGAAGATTGTTTGTCGTATGTTGAATTTGCTTAAAAACCGAAACAGTGCATTCTGCTACTAAAGTTTCTACTTTGAAATTTGGGTGTATGGTTTTAATCCACTAAACTTCTTTGGATTTATCACCTTTGCCTATTTTCTGAGTATGTTAATTTAGTTTGCACAAAGAAGGCCAAAATTTGTTAAACAGATCCACGAGAAGCAAGGCCTGAACATTGAGCGACGAACAAGTAGTATGTGAAACAAGCCAACAAGGGTCGTCGACAAGCTATTTTTGAACTTAGAGATTGGGTTTGGGTTCACATGCGCAAAGAGCGGTTTCCCCATGCAGCTTTCGATCTAAAACTACTTCCTAGAGGCGAGGGACCATTTCAAGTTCTTGACCGCATCAACGACAATGCAACAAGATAGATTTGCCTGGGAGTATCAAGTAAGTTGCCACATTTAATGTTACCGATCTGAGTCCCTTTTGATGTAGGTGACGATTTTAGGACAAATCCTTTTTCAAGAGGAGGGAAGATGGAGGCCAAGTCGGAAGAAGGAATGTGGATCCTTTTGAAGTCCCCCGCCTGGAACCATTCACAAGAAGTCAGCGAAACACCCCAAGGAAGCACTTAAACGGGTTGATAAAGGATTTTCCATGAACCCGGGAAAGGATTGGAGCAATAAATGAAGTGGAACGGATTGGAACAACCATGGAAGACCCTTGCTCTTATACAAGTCACACCTTACCGAACACGGGTTGAAGAGGGCTGTACTTTAAAAGGTCAACGGCCATGTAGGAAAAAATCAGGATTGCACAAAAATCATATAAGGGCCCAAACACACAACGCTAAAAGGCAAGGCCGCCAAATAAGGAGACAAGAATTGGCACAAATCATACAGGGCCAAAGTAAAAAAAAAACGGCCGTGTATCCCCTGCCGGCCAGCATGTTCTGTTTCGTGTTTTTTTACGCAATTTATCTAAGCTACGTCGTTTGGACTTGTTTTTCACGAAATTGTAACCCTAGTAAAAAAGCCCTAAGGTTTAGAACAACTAAGAATTTACATCTTTGAACATTAAAACACTTTTGAGAGGCACCTCTCTTGGTTCTTCAAGAACTAAATCGAACTTATCGGATTAATTTTCCCTGGCGTTCATCCCGACTTATCAATCGGTCTTTCATCTTGATTGTGGCGTCTTCATTTTATACCAAGGTTCTTATCTCGCTTAATAGACAACGGGTCCGGTTTCCACTTTAGGTGTTGGGCGTCTTAAAGGGAACGAATTTCGAACGTATTGGTAATTGGGTTTCGTTACGGGTTGGCGTGGTGTTCGTATCCACCTCCTTCCTACATGTGGGAGAGTTTTTTTTTTCTCAAGTAATCAGGGATTGAATTTCCATTCAACATGGCTTACTTGGCATATGATGTATCTCCATGACTTAGGGCCCTATTTTTTATGGATGATCTTGTTTAGGAAAGTATTTAATGAAAAATTCTTTATCCATTTACTAAGTTAGGGATGTTTATAGATGCGAGCATTGATAGCTTATCTACTTCGAAGTTTCTTAGCTTGAGGAATCTCGGTTGATAGTTCCAAGAAGGGATCTTAAAGGTAAGGTTTGCATATAACTTAGAGGGGAAATTGGTCAATTTCCCTTCATCCGATTGGGTATTCCCCTTTACTCAGACAAAAGTTGAGAATTTAGTTATTCTCAGTTTTCCAACCCCTATTCTTATTTCAACTAAGACCTGCAATCAAGTTTATACTCCACTTTCCCCATAAACTTGCTAGGGGGGAAACCCAAATTTAAGGGCATATGACACTTCAACCCCATGTAGTTTGTATAGCACAAGGTAAACTCCACTCCCCCCTAAAGTGGAGGATTTATCAACATAAAGAGTTCCACATTAGTTTGTCATTAATCATTCCATTTCCATCTTTTATTGCATACTCCACAATAAAGTTTTGCAAGGCCCTATGGGTTTTATTGCCTCCTTAAGTAGTATTTTAAATCCGAAGGCACTAAGCTCGAAGCCATATTCATATTCGACCCAATGGTTTGCTTATGCAATATGTTTCACAAAAGCTAATCAGTTAAACTATCACCCAGTGGCCTTCAAAATATGGCTAAGTCTTTTAGTCAAGATCACCATTGTGAAGTAAACTTCTCCACCTTAAGTAACTCACTTTAAGCCTTATGAGGGATTGCAAAGGGAGAACTGATTTATGCTCTCTTCTTCAACCACATTAACCTTAGGAAGAGCTCAATCACTAAACCCAAGAATACAATACAGGTCTTCCTTCAAGACTAAAATGGAGAGTACTAAATGGGGTTGTTAAGAATTTATTTTAACTTATCAAAGGCAATTTGACATTAGATTAGTCCATTTAAAAAATTACTGGTTCTTGAAAATTTTTTAAGAACTCAGACACTTTCTCTATTCTTGGACACAAACCTATTTTTCACAGAATGTGTCTTTTGAGTTATTTTTACCTCTTTTATTGATTTTGAATTGCATTTTCCCAAAATACTCAAATCTTTTCAAGTTTTACCTCTATTTCCGTGCTAAGTGACCATTGTCTAAGAAACTTAAAGACAAAATTTTTAGGGGTTAAGCTTCAATTAATATTGCTAGGTATCAAGGGTCTCTTGCAAGTCTTGGAGATGGATTTTGGATTGTTTACTTTTGACGATCAAATTTTCCATGTATATCTCAACATTTTGCCAGATCTATTCTTTAAACATTTTTTTCACCAATTTTTATATGTAGCGTTTGGGATTTTTAAGCCCAAAAGGCATTACTTTGTAATAGTACAAATCTAAATTTTGGTGATAAAAAAAATGTTTGTACTCTACCTCCGACTTCATTTTGATCTGTTGTACCTATAGAAGGCATCAAAGAAATAGAGTAAGATATGGGTTTGGAGGTAGAATTAATAGGTTAGTTGATTTTAGGGAGGGGAAAGCAATCCTTTAGGTAGGGGCCCTTTTTAAGGTCCATGTAGTCTATACACATCTGCTATTTCCTAATTGATTTCTTAACTAGTACACAATTAGCTAGCTAAAAAGTAACATTCTTCTTTAATGAATCTTTCTTTAAGTAGCTTCTACACCTCTTCTTCAATAAATTTGCCTATCATTCTGGTGTAAAAGCCTTCTTTTTTTGCTTAACCGACCTTGGCATTACTATCGATGTTAAGGTGGTGCATGAATTATTTTGGGAGTGATGGGAATCAAATCATGGTTCTTACAAAGTTATTCAATGTAGGAAAGAAAAACGCAAGAACCGGAGATGGACGCCCTTAGGCCGGCCATAAAGGCTAGCGGCATTCATCCTAGCTGGCCATTCAAGGTCAGCAACATTCAACAACAAGGGTTTACAACCTTCTTCTCTTTAAGTTTAACGGCCTTCTTTTCCTAAGCTGGTGATTAGTTTTTCCAAAGGGCCGTGGCTTAAATGTCTTTAAATGGGTTAATTTGTGGCTTTTCGAATGTTTTTTTTCCTTTGCATTTAGGGACTTTTGAAATTTGAGAAAATCTATTGTGAAGTTATTCTTCAAATTTTACTCTTAATCAATCTATGGGATTTTTGGCAAGTGACGATATTGGTTTTATTGTTCATCATATCAACAAATCGTACTAAACTAACTCTCTTATTTATGCATCAAAATCCGATAAGGGTTTAGGGATTTTATTGTATTCCTGTTCATTACGTTCATTGATTGGATTGTTAAATTTGATTATCGTTGATTGTTGCCTAGGAATTGAAATCACTTTATCCAATCATTGTTTTAAAGGGACATCAATCTTTTGGTATCAAAGCTCAGAAATTTAGATTAGGGAAATTTTGTCTATTGGAATTCCCCTTTTTCAAATAGGGTTCTTGAGATTGCGAAATTGTGTTGTAATTGATTGTTATTAAATTAGGTTAAGCGTTTGATGTCAATTAAGGTTGTGTTTGTTGTTGCTGTGCGATTCAAATTGGGATTGTTCATGGAATTCATTATCCAATTGAAAGTTTAGGCTTTTTCATACCTTTGGTGTTATTTGAGGTTGTGTGATTAAATTTGGATTGGTGTTGTTTTTTAAAGTATTGAAGTTAGGGTTTATATTGTCCGTTACGTTTGTTTTTTATTGGAACTGAATTGGAGAGTGATTAAAAATTGAAAATTTGGGAATTGTGCCGATTGGGGACTATTGTAGTTTGTAATTGAATTGTGTCATTAAAGGGTTATTGCGATGTTTGTGACTCGTGAATTCTGTGTTGGGATTGAAATTTCTATTGAGAATGTCAAACAACAGTGTTAATGCGGGAATAGGCAATGAGGCCAACAACTAGTAGGAGGCGGAGTACAGGGTCACATGCTAAGGGTGGAAAAAGAACATAGAAAGCAGTTGCAGACCCCGACTCCCCATTGTTTTGCTAATCTACAAAAACGGGTCGATCAAAGACCTTACCCCAACAGCTAATGGCAAATCCACAAGCACTCCCACTTAGGGTGATGAGAATCATCTAGCACCTAAGAAACAAAACTAAAACTCAAGATCCATTGCAAGGAATTGAAGGCCCAATCACCCCGAACAGAGCAAAGAGGATAATGATGCCTTCCAAGGACTAGTGATGGACCTACAAGCCAAGGATTTAAAATTACATGAAAGGAGGGCCAACACCTATTAATGTGATTCACGTTTCCATGGAAGAATGCAAGGAATTGTATTCCTAAAACAAATGTTGTAAGTTGAACCGAAAAGGAAAAAGACTTGCGGTTTTTTGTTGTTAGTTTTTAGTATTTGCTTTTGTTTGTAAAATTTTGAATAATTAGTTACTTACTTACTCGTTTCACATGAGGATAAGGAAGCAAATTAGATTAGGAAACTTAGGTTTTTATATTTTTACATGTATACACTATATAAGCCAAGTAAAGGGCCAACATTAGGGACTCATCATGAATAGAAATTTTATAAACACTCTTTTCGTGGAACATGAAGCCTTCTTTTATTCTTTGCAAAAGAGCTCTCCTTTTGGAATTCCCCAATCGAATTACATGGAAACCCTAATTGATAACTTAGGTTTCAATCAACAGGGGTTTATTGTGGTTTAGGTTCCGTGCTACTTGTTTAAGACGATCCTCGAGGAATTTATTCAAATAGTGTACGTTAGGTTTTAAGTTTAACGTACCTAGGGTTCACGCATCATTTGGTATCAGAGCTTCAACTTCTTGAATCAATAATCTCTAACCTTTGTTATTTGTTTTGTTATTTAATTTCCATACTCTTGTTCATATCAGAAATTTGATATATATAAAAAAAAAAAATCTTATTTCAGTCACAAAAACCATTGGAGACTGACAACATACAAGTTTATTTAGCTATTAAATTCAATTATGCTCAATTCTTAGTTCCCTTGAAAGAAAAACGTACAAAAAAAAGCCCAATTCGATTATGAAGAGATCCAAAAACCAAAATCCCCCAAAAGAAAATCTAGTTTTAGCAAGTTACAATTCAATTGCCA